>DWDT01004816.1:0-10902 GCA_018245595.1 Microceris scylla
GCGCAGCTTCGAAACGATTGCTGTTTGTAAAAATGTCCATAGTTAATAAAGGCTAAATACTTATTGTATGTATAGAAAGAAATTAATTTGTTCATTTTTACATTGTATTTTAATATCTTGATAGATTCGAACCACACAACTAACGTCTCTCCGATCGATAGGTAGTAGGTACTATAAATAAGAACAGTGCGTTTTTCCTTCAATTTGCAAATACACCTATTTGCTAGTTTTAAACAAATAATTAATAATTATCTTGTGCTTATGTATGTATGTTAGACTGCCTCGTTGGTCAAGTGGTTCCAAGCTTGACTGCCGATCGGGAGGTCCTCGGTTCAAATCTCGGTTCGGGTACTATTGGATTTTTCCAATTTAGAATATACTAGTAACTCGGAATCGGGATCTTTGCCCCGTGTATGACAATAGGCTCACAACCTATTCATGGGACGTAAACGTAACTGGTGAAACGTGGGAGAGTAGGTACTACACTTTTCTGCCTACATCTTCGGGGATTACAGGCGTGAAATTACGTTTCATGATTACACATTTTGAAGTCTCTTGCGGTGAATTATTTTTATAAATATTGTATACACGTATAATTTTGATGACAAGTCTCTTTGAATATATTTTATTATATTTTTATTATGCAATATTCATTTCCTTCTTACAACTTATAAATAAATAAGAAAAATTTACATAATAGTTACGTTACTAGTGATCATCGGCGGTGACCACAGCGGACTCGTTACTGAAAAGGCTGAAGTAATTACATTAGTTACGTAGAAATGATAAATGTTACTGGCTTTTTTAATAAACTTAATGAAATACGTTGAAACGAAGTCGGTCAGGCGGCGCATACTCGTACATCATATTTACATATCTGCTCGCTCACAGGGTTATTAACATTTCACTTTCGTCCCCCTAGACGAGCGCAGGAAATAATATATTTAGGCAAGACAGCTAATTACCTACGAAAATTTTGTTAATCGTGCCCAGTGCACTAGGTGTATAATATTAAAATGTGCCGCTCCACGACATAGCTAACATTATAATCATTTGGAAACATACAACATGAACACAAATGTATTTTGAAGCAGACACAGCACACGTACCTCCATACCTATGTGGCTGTAACTCTAATGAATTTCAAACGCAACTACTTAATATGAATTGAAGATTTTATTTAGTGAACCGATGCACGACCGCCACTAATCTTGATCTTTGCGTGGTGAAGAAAAGGTTTATTATTGAATGTAGTGTTGTGTACATTGTTATTCACGGGGAGCGTCGAACAACCGCGACCTTTGCCGCCCGCGCGCTCAGCGCGCCCAGCGCGGCGATATCCACTGCGCCTCCGTGTAAGTACGTTGTCGATGAATCCATTCATGTTACACACTCATTTGTATTCTATGATCTACAATCATAATAATTATTATTATTTATTGACCCAAAACATGTTACATTTCAAGCAGAGAGCCTTCGCTCCCAGGAAAGCCTGAAATGTGGCCTGGGAGTCAGTACTATTAGTGAGTTACAATTTTTAAATTTTGTAAAAGTAAACTCAAACGCTTAGTTCTCCTGTTTACTCCCGTCTCTTTTCACCACTGTCTCGCTGGGGTGAATGGAAAAGTAATAAGATCATTAATTGCCATTAAAAATCCAAGATATCAATATGCTTAGCTTGACGCAGTACCATTGGAATATTCTACCAGTGAATTGTTCAATCATGAAACAACTGTTAATAAGACAGTCTGTACATCAAGTATGGTCGCCAGTCTGCTTATGTGTACACTTGAGTCCAGCTCGTACCAACTCATCTTAATTAAACTAATATACACTAGCAGTCCTGTCACAAAGGTCCTACAGCCAAGGAATAAGTAACGTCTAGTTAATGTTTAGAATATGTTACTTCATGCTAATTGAAGTGAGCTGTATTGCCAGTCCTATTCCCATGTCTCCGTTTGGGTTACTGATATATGTAAGTCAGTTAAATTTACTGTAGGGCGCCCTCCAGCGATGCGAGATGACGATATATGCAAAGAGGCTGACAGTGGTTGAAAACGAAGAACTGATGATAGATCTTAGTGGCATGCTATTGGAGAGATTGGCTTAATTCTACATCGCCATCGCGGAGTAAGGGATAAGCCTAACACCATAAGCCGGCCACAAATAAAGACTGTAGCTACCACTAGAAATTCTTAGTAAAATCCCATAGTATCCGATCCGACAACCGAACCCGGGACCTCTCGATCAGCAGCATTACAATAATGCGAACAACGATCGAAGTCAATATTATATGTATTATCGTTACATTTAAGTGTACTTACACTTAAATCTTACCAGTGAGCTGGACGCCACGCACATCACACGCACTTAGACAATACTTTAAAACTTTTATTGTGATACTAGTTTTATTTCTTTCCACATTACCATTAAACAGTGCGTGTTCTTGTTTGCTATTTACGTAACATTAAATCTAGTTTATTGCTAAATGTGTTTCTCATTGAAGGTACTGCATCACAGAGCTATGAGCTCATACTTACGTGTAGCCATAATTACAAAATGAAAACATTTTCTCTAGACTATATTCCTAAACATAAAACGCATCTATTATGGGCATAAACCCCCTTTTGGGGAGGCCTATGTCCAGCAGTGGACTGAAATAGGCTGATGAAGATGAAAACGTTTAGATTTATCCCTGTCCCAACGTATAAATAATAAGCTAAACGAAGAAAACCTGTCAATATTTCGTGACATAAATGATTTATTTCTTAAACACACAAAAGGAGTTACAAATGCTAAATAACAATTTTACGAGTTAGATAATAATTCCTTACCAACCATATATTTCATTAGTTTAGACAACTACTTTATTTTGAATTCATTACTTAAAAGTGGACCATTAGGGTCACAGTCTAATCACGTCGTTCGTAATAACTGCATCTATTAGAGTAAGTAATATTACACTTAAGATATAAATCGTTAAATCTTGCTCGTTAGTAAATACTACAAATGATAAAACCAATAATGGAATGGTAATGTATTTTGAGGATAATTTTTAAATTGAATTCTTATATATTCGTGTTTATTACACATACCGTATTATCCCTAGGGATACCTACGCACAGTTCATTGAGCCGACACGCGAACAAACTCGTCATATTTGCCCCATCTACCTGAACATTCCTCATTTTCGTAATTATTTTAAAATATTTTACTATTAAATGTTTCGTGAGTGTTTATTCACATGATTATAAATGTACCGGCTTAATTTACGTACATTTTTCGTCGGTCGGCGTCGGTCGGCAGTCGACGGCTCTACCTCGCTGCAAGCGCCTAGAGCTCATAAGGAAGGACCTCGCATAGGTTCGAAACTAGTTGGGCCATCCCGAAAAACTTACATGAGTTAAGCCGGTACATTTATAATCATATTTTAAAATAATTAAAACAGACCTTTAAAAGGTAGGTGGTAGCGACTGGATGAGATCCGCGGTAATCGATTGTTGTTGTTGAGAGGCACATAGATCTAGCAGTGAAATACAGAGGCTGATTTGATGAAAACAATTTTTTGTAGTATTTCCATCATTATTTTGTAATGTATTAGGGATTATAGAAATGGAATTATATTCCTTTTCATTTTTCCTTTCGATTCAATTTCAGTTTTTCATTTCCAACTGGTAATAGTTAATGACACTTCTGAACTGACATTTAACCTTAATTTAAATCTTTCGTTACGCGGGTGTGGACCAACCACATCTCCCCCTATTGGCGCAGGGCGGCAGTGATAGAGCCACGCATCTTTCAAATAAAATAATGCTCAATATTGCAATCATCATCATCAACCTAGCATTATTATATTGCAGCCTAATATTGCAATATATTATTACAAATCATCACAGTTTATAGCAGAAATAATTGTCCTCATATTTGAATGTACAACCCTCAGCTCATCAGTCGTGTTTACTAGCCATAGTGCCAAGACGCGAGACAAAGCTAGTTTTGAGCTTTCGAGTGACCAATTCCAAAGCTGTCCAAATAAAAGACGGTCGTATAACTGAATAATATGGTTTTATCTGTTGTAGGCAACACTGAGTAGTGGAATGGCAGTATATTTGTGGGACGTATTACGTTACATTATTATAGTTGGAAGGCACTGCGACAACCGGTCCAGTACTCCGCACCTGCGGTATCTGCGCCGGGCTCACCTCCATAGACTCCAACTTTGAGTTTACGAATGTACTCTTATACATATGTACATATGTACGAGAATGTGAGCTCGTATATGTATAGCAACGAAGTTTAATCGATTTTTGCCTCGACTCGTCTCTTTTCATTTCATTACAATATCTACGATCTATTAATATGAAATTATGAAACTAATTATGCAAAATATGAATGCATTAAAACATAAATAACGACGTAAAGTTATAATGGCGAAGTTAATTTAGTTCTTGACCAACTATTACTGAATACCTAATTACGTTTGCATCTATTATACAAAAATTTTGTTCGTTGAAATTCGTTGAGATTTACAAAATCAGATTTATGTGTATGTATAATTTTTTTTATACACCGCAGTAACGTAACGGTTATTTTTTCAACCCGGATTACCTCACCCGGGCTGATGCGATAATTTACTATAATATAGCAATAATAATAATATAATAATTATAAAAAAATAATCATAGTATCATATATTAATTAAAAATAAAAAAATACTTGCTTAAGTATAGAAGCATTTAGCATGACAGCTTCATTGAAAAACAGACAGACAGAAGCAAGATCACTGCTCTATGTACGGAAACTATTCTGTCTACCTCAACTTACTGTTCTATCAATCACCGGCCGACCCGACAATCCACGTAGATATGGATTATGGAAGTGTGGGAGGTGAAGGTCAGACTAGTACGAAAATGCTAATGTAAATTGCCAACAGCAGTATGCTGCATACGAATCACGAAGTAATGTGACCGTAAGTCCCCAACGGCGTCGCGCGAGAACGTGTTCGGATACTTACATGGTTTTACTACAGAATCTATGCGTAATAATACTTATATAAAAAATGAATATTATTCCAGTTTAATTCACTATCTTACATCACTACTGCACATGTTCGTAGCCTGACGGTTGAGTAGTTGGCCTGACGGTTCAGCCAAGAGTTCTGGGTTCATTCAGTTAAGCGATGAGGAGTTCAGTTTCCGGGTCAGTTGTTAGTAACGTATAATCATATAGATATACTATATGTATTTTGCAATGTAAATAGTTTATTAGCTATTTATCTACTTAAGTAAGGCTCAGTGAAACATAAATGATGTCCATGTCTGAGTTGTTCCAAAACACAAGTATTTTTACTTGAACATAAGTGGCCGGAGGGTAACATTACGCTGCCTAGCCGTTCAGGGAAATCGAGGCGTGTTTTTTGTTATTGCTAATTTGCACATCTGTTATGAAAATTGCAACGTATCTGAATAGAATTAATCATAGTTTCAGTTTGTTTTCTACGTACGTGTAGGGTAAGTAACTGGAAATCGAGTCACCATTTTTCATTCTATTCACTTCCACTATGATGCTTCACTGAACTGTCCGGCGAAAATTTTACAAATTCCTCAACCGCCACCTGCCGCAAAGCAGCCATGGCAACCTTTACTGTAGACTAATAGATCTGCCTGCCCTGCGATCTCCAATCCGCATGCCCAGCGTGGAGATTACGGGTACAAGCCCCCTTTTGGGGAGGCCTATGTCCAGCAGTGAACTGAAATAGGCCGATGATGATGATGATGATGATGAATAGATCTCTATTTAGGACCTGTATTTATTTCGTTTCTCAGGGAAAAAGCTAACAAAAGAGCTTGTCAGTCAGCTGCTTTGCGCCTTACGGGTTGATGGAGCCGGGTGTGACAGAGGCAGCTCTGATACTCGTGAGCTCCGTAGAAATGACAACTCATAACTGCGGTGATGATGATTAATTACGTGGGAACCGGTCCCGGCGTTGTCGAACGCCGCGCGCATCGTTCACGACAACCTCATCATTTTCACTATTGTTCAGTTTTTCCACACCTTTTTCACTAGCTTAAGGTCAAACGAGTCAACATCATCAATCTACTAATATTTTAGATGTATGCATTGTAAATGTCGGCTTTAAAGCATCGCCATGCGTGTCTTGTTTTCTGAAACTGGAACTATCATGTCACTAGTAGATACCTATACAACAAGAAGTACCTAATCAGCAGCAACATATACCTCTGAGTCTAGCTGTTAGTATGTAAATCTAAACTTTAAATTATTATTAAACAAGTATACCTGGCTTTAAATAATTCAAGGCACTAATGTTCCGTAGTCAATATTAGGATAGTGTTTTATAAACATTACTTCTAAGTAAATACATTTGAGGTAAGTATATTGTTAAAAGTGATTAATAAGAACTATTGATTATGGCCTCCGCACATTTGAGTACATAATTATTACTGAAGTTTTTTAATTCTTTATATAAGACATTAAAACAATATTGTAAGTTGGAGAGTGTGACAGCGAAGCGGCCGCTCAGCTGTTCGGCCGCTGCCGTCGCTGCGCGAGGGTCGCTGAGCAGCAGGAGGCGTGGGGCGGACGGCAGCGCGGCGCCGCCTCCGCCACGCGCCCCCCGGCCGCCGCCGCCGGCCCGGCTCAGTCCGTTCCGCGCTCCGCTGTTGGGTGCACGTTCCGTCGCGGGCACGCTCGCACCGCACGCCGTCATCGCGCCGCGTGTCACAGCTGCCGACCTCCTCGACGGCGTCCACGCTTCGATACGGAGTGGCGGTTCGCATCTTACCGGGCAGCATTAGAGTCCCCTGATGTTTTCTAGTACTGTCAGGTAAAGATGTCGTCCGCGCTCCACGTTCCACGCAGCTAACTCCGATGGAATTCGGCTCGGCCGGTGGAACCGGTCGGGCGACGGTTTATATTTACCGGCAGCGAGGACCGCGTGGCCGCCGCCCTGGGCCCGCTGCGCCCGCGCCGAGTGCGCTCGCCGATGTTACGTCACGTGCTCGGACCGGTCCTCTCCCGCTTTCGTAACGGCCACCTCGCGCCGCCTTCGACGTGTCCGCCGTCGCAGCGACCCCGATAACGTGATGCCCACATCGCCACCTCGCAACAGGTAGTAAAAATTGCTTCCTAAACTCCTCTCTCACATTTCAAAATGTCACGCTTCAAACCATTCATCCCAGAAATTTCACACTGAGAGATACCTGAATAATTGACAGATGTGGGCCAATATCATAGTCGAGCCAGAATGAAAACCTCAGGATATCACTAAAGTATGGGGACAGAATTCCGTGATCAAAATATAAACAGACGTGAAATCGCATGTCGGGACACTTAGGGTCAGTCTAAGTTAATCACCATGCAAAAATGGGGTATATGAAAATTCTGCAAAACCTGAAACATTTGACTACTTACTTTCTGTATTGTTGGAATGTGCTTGGTCACACCAAACGCATTCGAGTAATATTTTTAAATTATTTTGCCCACAAAGTGATGAACTTCTACTTAGAACTACAAATCAGATAGATACTCGTAACACACAACACTTATCCGTAACAAACTGGCGACTTCATGTGTGCAGAAGCTGTACACCACCACTTAAGTGTGAACTAAACGAACGAGCGCCCCATTGCCCTGACCATGTGCTTAGTTCATCAAATCTGCAGACGGTACGCGATGCGGCTAGCGCATTGGTCGCAGTGACCATCGACGGCTCCACAAATCGCGCGCAGCCATTTCCTCATTGCCACTCACGTTACCCACTTAACTAATTAAAATTCCTTGCGCGGACGATGAACACGCGTTTTCAACTCATTAACTTTACTACGATGCTTTACTGTTCCACCGGCCGCCTCGACACCGCGCGTATGGCATTCCTATCGTCGCTCCTTCGTAGCATTCGCACCTCTACAATTATTTGGTTAGATCGATCGTAATCGAATTAAATTAATTCCAAAAATAAATCATTCATGCAAAATATCAACGTACATCTAAAATAGTCAACGTGCTTGCAATATTTATAGATGACCAAAATCGACCACTACAAAAAATTTTACTTTTTTAACAGTGCTGACAGTCAGTGGTGTTTAAGAGCAACAGCTGGAACCACTTACACGACGTTACGTTAGACCATAGTTACCTTTCGAAAGTTTAAGTCAAGAGACCCACTGACTTGTGCTATTCGAGATCCAGTGCATTATTCATTAGTAGGTGGAAAGTTTTGGCTTTCCGAATATAAATATGTGGGTCAAGGCCCGAGCCTCCATTGCCACATTTTGACGCGACTCACTTTACGGTCATTTAGATGCAACCTTGTTTTTGTTTTTAAATTCTATATTAAGGCTTCCACATCTAGAACCAGGCGATATCACGGCCAAATTATCGACATTCGAATCAGGCTTGCACAAGATGCATGGACCTGAAGGATATCATCACTCAGTGTTTGTTTTGTTATAATACAGCAATTCTCGTTGCGTAATCTGCGTGATAAAGTTACAGTGGAGTGCGAGGCATGTTATCGCCCGATGTCGGGGGTTGCGCGATATCGCTCCGTTCTCCGTTTCTGGACGGTTCGTCGTTGCTATCGCGGGTTATCGCGTTGCTGCTCAAATATTCGTGACCTTCGATCTGTGCACGAACCGTGGACACGCGGTTGCTGCATGTGACCACGTCGCGTTACCGTAAGCTGCAACCTCGAAATTCAAAAGAACCTTACTCGCGACGGGTTCGACGGGGCAACGGGGCCGGTGAAAGCCGCAGTAAATTAATCGTTCAGGTGGATTCCGCTTTCGAATTGAATTTTTATCGGTATCGAAGAGTGTCGCCGCGTGAGGACCGGTTCTTAATTTCCTATAGGTGCGCGCGTTGTGCATCTATTTCGGGAGTCGTTGACCGCGGGTTTGGCACTGTCGACGGCCGGTTTTATTCTGTTCGTGTCGGAGCATCGTTCCGGGAGCGCCTCGCCGCGCCTCGTCGCGCCGCGCACTTTCATGTAAAACGCGCGCGTATTTCAGGCGATGACGTAACACAGGAGTGCGTCGTCCCCAGGCGCCGGGAGGGACATGCCTAATCGGGCATAATGTTATTAATAAGCTGGGGGCGGGCCGGAGCTCGCCTTCCCATAAAACAATGTTTATTGCCCATCGGGCACATGCGATCCCCGCTCGAATATGATATCCCGCGTGGCGCTGCATTGCTCGGCGCATTGTAGTCGACTGGCTATTTTTACCGGCCATCGCAAAACTGCCGCGTACACTTTTCGCAAGAGTTGTGTTACTCTGTCATTCGCTGTCACCGAGCCCCGTGCTCTGTCTGGAATCCATCAACTGTCATCGAAACATGAAATATGAGCAGAACTAAACAAGAGCGCCACGCCATATAAATATAAATATGTGTAACGAAATAAATGTTTGCAAACACCACATTGACCGACCATTATCTCACAAAGAGGAAGCTCGCAGGACGACGCGTGGGGGGAGGGGCTGGCTATCAGCGACCCGTTGACCTGCTCCGCCGAGTGCTGAGCAAAAACAGCTCAATCTTGTAAAGTGGCTGTACGTTTCACCGGCAAGATCGACTTATAGCGCATCGAGCTTTCTTCTGGCCCACAACCGCGACTTAACCATGCGCTGTTTACTTGACACATATCACTATTACCGCCAAATGCTAACCTCTTAAATAGACAACATTCTTGTTGTCAATACAGTAGCACACAAAATAAATCCATCATTCCCCTATGATAATACTACAGGCGATAACTTTGTCCTTAGATGTAACACGATGTCTGTTACCAACTACGAATATAAAACTTAACAGAAGTCATGTTTCTGTAGTCGTGGTATCTGCTAATCTTTTAAAATTGTCTTATTAACAATAAGTACATATGATAAAGCACTAACAAGTGAAATTCACAGAAAAATAACAGTCTTATTCGAGATAGGATTCAGTTTAGATAGAAGCGCCCATTAGTGAGTGCTACCTCATCGTTTACTACTGCATCCACGTAAAAACATTCGCCATTTGTTTAATGGAACACAATAGTGTCTTATTCGTATGACATACTAAGATAGAAGTTCCTCAAAGTGGGTCAATAATTGAATGAACACTGCGTGGAGTGTAAGGATAATAAGTCGTAAGTAGATTAAAAGTAAGAAGAGCTTTATAATTTGGTGTTCAGAAGTGGAATACTCGTATGTTAAACTTGTAGGTATCGTGGCTGTCTCATTGATCGAGTGATTACAAGTGCGGCTGTCGATCAACAGGTTATGCCTTCAATCCCTGGGTCAGGCAGTGTCATTAGGTGTTTCTCACTTGAAATTCCCATTAGCCACAAGTGTTCTAGATCTGTGCTCGTTGTATGGCAATAAACTTACCCCCTATCCCCTCGTAAAACGTATAACATAACTGATAAATCGTGTAGTGCACTACACACCACTGCCTACCCCTTCCAGGAAATACAGCCGTGATATTATTTTATGTTTATATATACAATACAGAAAATCGTGTATTTTGTCGGACTCAGTGCGCGACCGCTGATAACGCCTTTATCGGACGCGTCCCAAGCCGCCGCGTCACGACTGCATTACAGTACTGAAGAAGAGTTATACAATGAGCAACTGCCATAGTTTTACAAGAGAATATGACGATATATATCGTACCATCACAATTGTATTTCCCAAGGAGTCGACAGATGATACTCCATTTTCCTCCAGATATTATACAACCCATGTAACAGGCGGTGAGCGTAATTTAAACATTTTCAGCAGAACCAACTACAATTTCGCATTACAATCGTAAAATTGTATTTGACTTGTTAATTTACTTCGCATTTCAAATACTTCGCATTTCGCATCTTCTATCTATCTCGTCAGGAATTCAAGGCGTGTT
>DWDT01004817.1:0-10901 GCA_018245595.1 Microceris scylla
TTTTATACGAACGTAGGTAATTGAGATAAAGATATATAATAATTTTATTATAAATAACAAATATTAGAAAGATAAAAGGAAAAATTGATAAAGATAAATGACTCTAATATAATCCAAAGCGTAAATAGATCGTCTGTAGAGCTTATAGAGATCTTACGTTGCGTTCTGATTGAATTGCTTCAACTGTTCAACATTCAGAACATTTCGTTGCAGTTCGTGTAGCACTCATCACATTGGGTATGCGTGAATTTCAGCTTATTCACAAGTTGCAGATAATCTTAGTTTTGAGATTTGATTTTGGATTGCGGGTCTGTTTACTCTAAAAGCTCGCGTTCGCTATTGTAGTATTAAATTGAAACATAATGTAGAATCAACTATATTGGATGTATTACAGACTCAGCTATGTAGTACTATCGATAGACAAGCACAGTTAGAATTAAAGCTTTGGGTCTTTGAAATGTGAACTTTGATGTGGCTAAGTTTGTTAGAATTTATGAGGAATTGTAGGTAGGTAGATGGTAAAAAAGTTTTCCATAAAGTTATAAATTTTAGTGCTATCAGGTATGATAACAAAACAAGTACCTACTTGCAATTATACAAGAACTTGTTTTTTGAACTAACCTGTTTTATGAAGCAGGTTAGTTCTAGAAGACACTAGATATATACTATTAGATATAGATGACATATATACTATTAGATATAGAAGACACTAGATATAACTATTGAAAGAAGCACCTCTTTCCTAATTATAGTTTACCCCTCAAACAAATATGCCTTGGTACCTTCAAATAAAGCTATTAGTTTCATATTTGGTACTAAGTATTGACATAATAATGTTGATCAAAGTTTGCAATACGTACATTTCCGCTCCGTATATCGTACGCTGGCAACATTATTTATATGACATGATTTTCCCTAACAACTTTCCACTTTACTTCCAAACACTGTCACTCACAAACCGACTATTCATATCAAACATCTGAAATGCACTAATCTGCGTTTCGTGTTGTTAGTTAATAAATGCAACAGCTATTGAAACTGTGAATAAAAGTTAACCCCTTCGCTACCTCGGCGTAAGCGCATGGAAATTAGATCAGTAGGTAGTTGGGACCCGAGTACGGTTCTCAAAGTTTGACATGTGAATTTTGATACGATGTGCATTTTGTTCAAAGTGGACAAAATAAAGGTTTTTTTTCATGTATTTTTATATGTGACTGGTCCGTTTGGCCTAGAAAATTGTGAACCTTATTTTGAATCGGAAGTTGCAGGTTCGATTACCATTAAGGACAATATAATACTTATATGTACTTTATATTACTTTACTCTTAGTAATACTATAATATTTTAGTATTTCATTTCAATACTAAATATTTGATTTCAATATTTTTGTTACAATAATGAAATACAAAACGTCAAAAATAAAACCTGGGTAATCGAAAGAAGTTTATCTGTTGTTTGTTTTCCCTATGGTATTTTAAATTTCGTAACAGGAAAACAATAAAAAAGGAAGTAGCTCAATCTTCCAATTAATATCAACACAATTGTATTCAAAATTATTTTTTACCTGTAACACTTTGACTACCGTCATAAGAGATTGGATGTCGCGATTGTGCCATATTTTTTGCAGTCTCTCATTAATTTGGAGTTGTAAGTTCAGACAATAGTAACCCTTTCTAGCCGCGGTCTATTGTACCATTATCACTGCGTTTGTGTATCCGGCGCTTCTTTTTATTATGTAGATTAGAAGCTCTATCGGGTTCGGATTTAGATAACAGCACATTTGCGATTCTAAGCGTTTGATTCGCATGCAAAGTTAGGCAGTTACTCCTGTTATACCGCCGCATCGGTAATTCCGCGTTTCGTATACCATTAAAACCATACGGGCCTTCAAAATTCCAAAATTCCATATTATCTATAGTTTAAAATGTGTCATATACAGAATAATAGAAACTAACTACCAATTGACGTGAGCGATCATGCGTAACGCGAGATCAATGCGAAAAAACAGCCAGTCAAATAAATCTAACGAGGACTTTTACATCTGCATGTCAGTGGAATAAATCAAATCACTATTGAATGCATGCGTAAAATATTTTTGAACTATTTTGAATGTGACTTGTGTTCTGTGACTGTCATAAAAGTAGTCCCCCGTAAGTTAACCCGTTCACTGACATGTATTCGGTGGCCATAAAAAAAAGGTTACACCCATATTTTGCACTTCCCGATGCCCAATAATAGGGTCTATTTATGCATTTTCGATAAACGAAGAGTATTTTTTTAGATGCATTATAAATCAAAATGTATTATTTATCTTTAGAGATTCGGAATCTGCATCCTATTGTTATTAGGGATGTGCGGTGTGTCAAGGGTGTAATGTTTTTGTAGGGTATAGTTCGTTGATTTTTTTTTATTGAACTATCCTATTATTATTACTAACGTATTATATTTCCATGCATATTTTTAAGTGTTACAATATTAAACAAAGTTCATAATATAGAGTGTATCGCTCGACAACATCGATGCTAATGTAATGGAATATAAAACGGTTCTCTGTATTCGCGGAACAAATTCCATATTTCCACCATTTTGAATAAATAAATCGAGCGAGGGTACAATTCGACCGTGGGGCAGTAATTATTTGATTGGAGTCAAGAGCGGCATGTCGAGATATTGGTCGATTGTATTGTTAACCCGCCTTGGTTTCCGCTTGTTCGCTCAAGTGTTTTATTGTTCGGAGTCGCAACGCGCCAGATTTACACCTACAGCGTTCAAGGGTTAACCGTCGAAATATTTATGCACATATTTTATTGAATAATCCGTGCATGTAAAAATTAAATTCGAATCAACATTTAAGAGATGAAACTGGTCTATTTTTTTAGCTGCATATCGACAGCTTGACATAAATGCATATTATTAAATGCATGAGTTACTGGCATGTTAAAAAGTTCACATCCGATCGCGGACAAGGTGACAGGAACTAAAAAAACGTCACAAACAAAATGCTAACCCGTAATCCGCTCTATTATGCATATAATTATTATTTCCGACACAACACTCGTATCAAAGAAAATAACAGTTCTTTTTGCATATGCGTTTTAGACGGAAGTGTGAATAAAAAATGTCACCCTCAGGTAGCGCAAGGGTGACCCCGAAGGGTTTTTACGCAGGGGTAATCTGAGATCGGTGTATTGGAGACTTTTTGGAGATGATTATTATGCATGCATTCTCAGGAAGATTTAATCGACACATCGCGTCGCCCGAGGCGTATGTGGAGTGTTCTGAAAATATTTCCTGTGGACCCTAAATTTATGAGGCATGAATGGGATTATCGTAACGGAAATTTATTCGAGCTAATAATAATTATAGTGCAATAACCATAAGGAAAAAGTCATTCATTAGTGTTCTTATCTAAGCACTAAATAACAAATACAAATTTGCTTATAAAGTGATTGTTAATATCATTAATATTGCGATGTAACCGGTAGCAAATCGTTTTGATCACAATCCTATTTTTTTTCATAAAAAACCACCTCAGCTTAGAGGGTTGTCTATTGTGTTGTGTGTTTGTTTGATTTTTTATGGGTCTTAGTCCAGGTAATCCCGTGTCCTCTCACGGAAGTGAATGGGTTTTGACATATAAAAGGATTATTTTTTAATAGATAATTAATGATGGCGCTGGTTCATTGGGAAATCAGCGAACTCGTGGTGGTTATTTGCTTTATGACAAATTATAATAGAAAGTCAACTGAGGTGTGTATATTGTCACACGACAAAATACATATATCAGTTGAAGACGAAAAACGCAAATGTCTATGAAATGATGCTTATAAAGGCACACGTAAGAATTTTCTATCTTAAGTATAAGTTATAAAAATAAAAAGAACAACGTATAAATATTTACTCCGATAATTGATATATTGATACATAATTAATATTGCTACATCATAATCACCAGCCTTTGCCTGCCCATTGTTGGATAGTTTCTCCTAAGACGGCTACATAATCAAGACGAATTGGATAGTAAATACTGATAGCAAACACTGTGGATAAAGCGTCAATGGTTTCGTTCTGTAGCAAGAAAGTAACCATCTCAAATACTATTTCCGTTCAAGACCATCCGGCGAGGTGCCGCGAAACGTGGACGAAAACAAAACACAGCTGAGAGTTCGTCGACCTACGGCAACGTGGCCGTAACTTTCATTCTTAAAACGAACCAAGTTAGTAACCTACTTTTCATTAATAAGGAGAGCTAAAAAAATGCACGAAGAAAGTATCAAAGATTGAGCGGAGCGCGAACTTTGCTAACAGCCCGCGAAAGCCTCGAGTGGCTACGCCTGTCTTTTGTTTTTTCTGTTCCTTACATTTTTGATTTTTGATCGATGAGAATTTTGAATAATTTTCATCTTTAAGTAATGGAATGTATATTGTAACGTTTAGTTATAATTTATCTAATTTAAATTATTTTGTATAATTGACAGTATAATTGTGGATATACGACCATTTGTAATTTATTCATTTATTAGTACTAATTCACTACGTTGGTGTACCTCATAGATAAATAAATAAATTCTATAGTCTATGCAGCGTTTGCAGCTGTTTATGTCAGTGTGTAGATTATAGGTATTTGTTTTGTTTACAAGCTTTATTTCATATACTTATGTTTGGACAATAGTTTTATATTTATAAATGGTTTGTTTGTTTTTAATTCTTATGTTAACCAATACTATAATGTGAATGGAATTTTGTTTAACAATAAATGACTTGACGAGATTTAGATAATGAGTAATACAAAAAAACTAATGGGAAAAAAACGAGCATTGTTTTTAAGTAATAAAATCCCAATAAAACACCACATTCAGCGAAAAGTTAAATGAGAAAACCGAATTGTGAGCTGGCCGAAATTATTTCCTATCAATTTCTGTTCTTATCGTCCAAATTGGTCCACAATCGCGAAGACAGCGAGGGCTTATCTCCAATATTCCTACGTCAATTTTTCCCGAGTTCCCGCCAGACGCCGAGACGTTAAAAAAATAATTAAAACGAGCGCCGGCGAGAGTGAAAGCGCGCCGTCTGCCCGCGTAATTAGTACAATGGACTTTCCCGACTTTGAACTTCAGATACTATTCCCTTATTTTTCAATTTTGTTTTGTCTTAGGCGCGGACGTCTCCGTTGGAGGCGACCTGATTTCGTTATACATTTCTAGTTTTATTTTAACCTCATATATTTTATATTGGCTCATATATTTACAACTACATGACTATCTCAGCTCTGAATCAAAAGTGCGTCTTGGTACTGATAAAGTATTAGACTTTTGTCTAAAGACAATAATTTTATTAGCTTAGACAATCGGTAGTACAATATAATTATATAGAATTTTGGATTTTACGCTAAATTTACTTACATTTGCTTCTTATAGTTACAAGAAGTTTCTAAGATTCTTATAGTTATTACATTTAGCGTTGTGATATAATAAAGATAAAAAAATATATTATAATCAGTAAACGTAGTGTCGGGCGCCCTCCAGTTAAGTGGAGTGACGATATACGCAGTGGCTGGATGCGAAGAGCTGAAGAACCATCTCAGTGGCGTGCTGTTCGAGGGGCATATGTTCAGAAGTGGACAGAAACTGATGATGCTGATGATGAATAATATTATCATGGGACAACTCACATATGGGATTAATTTATACAGAGACTATACTATGACAAACTGTAAGATGATAAATATATACTTAAATTTCTAAATACGTATTTATATAGATAACTTCACACTCAGATAAGAAATATTAGTGTTCACCTCAAAAATATTTAGCCTAGACTGAGGCAGTAGACTATGTACTACAATATACATATATTATGAAACAATGTAGGTATATATGATTATAAATGTACCGGCTTAACTGACGTACGTTTTTCGGGGTGGCACAACTAGTTTCGGACCTGTACGAGGTTCTTCGTCATGAGCTCCCGGCGTTTGTTGCGAGGTATATCTATTACGCGGTGTACAAGAACTGTGTTCTGTTGCTGGTGGTATAAAGAAAATTCAGCCGTTAATATGACATTTCGGTATAATTTAAAAAATGAACTATTAAGACCATGTTTATTACACAATCAGTAAAAGGGTTTTAAAAATTTTTTAAATTTAGAACATAAAATTTAAAATCTAGAATATTGCTAATGTTGTAAAAAACTTTCAAGTAAATGTTTTAATGATTTATTATTAGTGCAGATTTAATATGTCACATCTAACATACACAAAAGATGCCAAATAATAATATTATTTATTATTAAAAGTTGTAAGAAAAAGATTATCATAAATTGTAACTATTTTGTTGCTTAGTTCCTACGTAAAGATGACTTCTAATTTGTTTATCATTTTAATTTAAAATTCGAAATATCTGGCGTTGTTAGGGAAAATGTACAAGACCTATATATATTTATAAAACATATCGGTGTGTGAGTGACGATTTATAATGTTGTAAATATATAATTATATTTACATCAGTTGAGTGTAAATCATATGGAACTGGGAAACCATACAGGTTCTCGTAGGTACCTTTTCGGAAAACGAATTTTCTCAAGAAACGGCGGATTGTCGAGAGGCCTTACATGCTTTTAATTTACTGAAGCCACTGCTTGTCAGAATCCAATTTTTCCTCTCTTTATTGGAAAGTTGAAAATTAATTCCTGTACCTAATTTCGTTGAGGTGAAATATAAGGTTGTTCGACACACACAGGCGTGCGTGACGCAAATTTCGTTACGTCGGCATAGGGTTGCCGAAACTACCCCCCCGCCCGTGGCATCAATCTTCACCCCCGGGGCCACCTACGACCGTATAATACAATAATATATGTCTAACTTTCGGACCGGCCCTGTAGGTAGCTCCGTCTCTGTTTTACTGCCGCGATAAGCGCGGGAGGAAGAAAGACGGACATAGGGTGGGGGCGTCCTAAAGGGTGTAGGGTGTGTGTTGGGGGTGCTATTGAAATTGAAGCGGGGTTTAGGCGCGGATGACGCCTGGCTGGAGAATGGATGGAAATTTCCTCAATTTAGCGTTTTCACCAACAAAGGACGTTGTTTAATTTTTGGTTTTTGTTGAGCCGTTCAGGTGAGGCGCTTGTGTGCTTCCTATATTAATACGTGCGTGGGTTTTATTGTTCGCTTTTTGATTGCTCTATAAAATGTAGAAATTTTATTTTTAAACGGTCGGTCTGTAATATTGTACTCGATACATATTTAATATAATTACTTTAACTGTGTTGCCACTATGCAATAAAAATATTTTAATTTTAATACATTACGTAGATATAATTGTTACAAACACTTGTAACTTTTATTGTTTCTGAACGAAAATTACTTCTTTACATCAACTTAAAACGCGCACAAGGTAAAAAAATGAAAGAAAAAACATTAAAAAAAATCACTTTCATATTTAGAACGGCGTTTTATTCCTATAAAATTATAAAGCCGTATCCACAAAACGGTGGAGGCCTAGCGGGCACCAATCTTCGCAGTACACACAGCGTCCCCACAGTAATCTGAACGCAATTAATTAAGCCGCGAGAACTTTTACTGCACCGATTTATATTCGAGACGGGTCGCACCTATTTGTGTTTACCTTTATCTGTGTGCACCTTTATCTCTGTTCGCTTCACTCTGTGACGGGGCTCGGCTAATTTAAAAGGGAATCAAGTTTATGGCGTGTAGTGGATCGAATGTGTTTGAGTCCTTATGTTTTCTGTTTTGAAAATCGATTAAATCATTGACGTTGTTACAATTAAAGCATATTATTAAATTTACTTTTAAACCAAACTGACAATATATTTCACTGTTTATAAATACTTTCAACGAGAAAATAACTAGTTACCTATGTCATATACCTACACATATAATGTACAAAAATCATTAAGGTATAAATATGTTCTTAACAAATGTTTGATTTTACACATAATGTAAACGTATGTATTATATTAGAGAATGTTTTACTTTAAAGCATGCGTAAATTTTTGTATATACATACATTATAACCTTACTTATGTTGCTAGACTGTCATTACACAGTCACTGTTGAACATTACCCCCGAATTCTGATAAAATCGCTACTGAAACTATCAAAGCAACGTCACACGACGCTATTCAAATAGATTCCACCTACGCCCGTAACCCCATTCTCATACGAGCATACATAGCAAGGCCGTTACCGTCGTTGGACCTTATCTCTCCCGTCAGGCACTTCTTAAGCCCCCAGGGGTGACTTGAAATAGGAATAGTCGCATTAGGCCCAAAATTACAGGCGACCGTCACAGACTAACGTGGTAAAACGGCTTAACCACCTGGGGGGTTAACCCTCCAACACCCACTTCTTTTACGCTCGGTACAAAATATCCCGAGCGAAACTTAACCTTATTTGCTCGACTTTCAGTCGGTATTTGAGTGTTAAAGCCTTGGTTATCTCGGACTTGGAGCTACGTCTAAATGTTACCGTTTGACCCCACTCCATATTTTGGTCCACGGCTCGGGTGGGGTTGTTTTAGTCATCAATAATGTTGGATAGAATTACGAGATGTGCACTTTACACATGATTTTGTACATTTTCTTATTACAATATACCTATGTCGTGCAATTTACTGGTAACGTTTAATTTTATCAGCTTATACATAATTATGTCATACGACATAAATAAAAATTCTCAGTATTACACCACCTATTCCATAGCGGGACGTAACTACTGAAACATGGGAGTGTACCTACTACACTTCTCTCCCTAACTCTTCGGAAATTACAGGCGTGATTTTATGTTTTGTTGATAGTATTATACCTAATGAGTGCTTCAATTGAATGGATTTTTCTTCCAAGATGTACATCAAGTGTCATGTGAAAATGCTTATGAAGGTTTAAATGAACAACTATGAAGCCTGTTGATGTCTTATAAAATTAGATTATAATAGTTCGTCTTTGAGATAGGATCCCGTCTGCTCAGTACAGCCTTTTGTACAACATGGAGTAATTGGATAGTCTGTAACAGACTACAAGATTACTGGAAATTTTCAGTTCAATTGGAACGGGTTGAATATAAATGTTTATATACCTACGTGTATTTTACGTTTACGCTTACGTGTACTAATGAAGAACAATTTTGATTGATTTTTAAAACTTATATATCTGAATTAAACTACAAAGTTAAATTCTCTATTTTTTTCTGTAATAAAAAGAGTGAGTTCATTAGAATCAAGGTATAAACGGTTATTAAACATTTTACCATCGTTTCCTCTCAAAATGGACTAGAATTTTCACGGCACTTGCGTTAATAAAAGTATTTCTATGTGTTAAGTGACTGTACGAATTCGAGTGTTAAAATATATTGTACGTATTTTTGATCTGTTTTTGACTTTTTATCTGCGACTGTAACTATTGTGGTTTGGATGTAGTATTGTATCAATTACAATTCAAAATTGGAATGAACGAATTGTTCCTATTTTAAATGGATACAAAAAGTTAGTGCAGAGGCGAATTATGTCATTTTAATTTGAATTTTGATAAAGGTTGCCTAGAATGATTATTTTTTAGTTTAATGAAAAAAAAATTAAATATTTGTAAGCAGTTAAAAATATATTGCGATCCATAAGATACTGTAATATTGTATTTAAAAGACGAAAAAAATACATAAAATATAAAAGTTTAAACCATGAAGAAATCACAGTCTTATCCTCCTTACACACCACAGACTCGCGAAGAGCTGATCAATCACGGCTGATGGGGGCCACTACACTGCGGAGACTGCGCTTTGACCACAGGCAACACTTATTTAGAAGAAATACTATCTGCGGTACTTAAATTTGAATAATAAATGATGTCTAAAGATAAAAGAACGTTTACCATTTATATAATACATATTTTCAACGTGGTAGTGCACTACACTCCTCTGCCTACCTCTTCGGGGATTACAGGCGTGATGTTACGTTTTTATAATATTTTTAATAAGATATCAAAACATTCGTATTCATGAATTGTGTCTTGTTATTAGTACTATTATTGTAGTATACTTGTATTTAGTACGAGTAATATATTTAGTAAAAATTAGCTCTTTTAAATGGGTGGAAGGGTACATATAGGTTTTTATTAGGAAATACAATTGATTATAAAAAATACAATTTAACTGTAATTTATTTAAAATTTAACATTTAATAAGCATAGATACGCGTTTACCTTAAAAATTACATATTTTTCAGATAATTAAATAATAAAGCTGAAAACTGAATTGTACTTTTGCATTTTATTTTATTTTATTTTCATTTTATTTTGTAACAAAATCCACAGCTCTTAATATGACCATAAATGTATCTTATATACAGAACTTACAGCCAATTACGGACTTACATTTTATATACAATTATATATATTTTTGTATTCCTAATGAGTGGTAAAATTTTAGTCTGATTTAAAGCAGTTTGCCAAATAAACTTCTTGTAGACACCAATGTAATTGTTATAGTTTTTAGATTTACTTATACAGTGCTGTCATCTGTCACATTTATATTAAAACACACCAGTAAACTATCTACTCATCGGTAGATGTCGCTCAAAATTCCAATAGATCATTCATCTTGTCCGAATGAGAAGTGAGTGGTATCTTTTCTGATTTGCTTTATCTTTTCTAATAGGATCAGATTATTGTCCACTGACGAGAACAACCTATTATTTTATAATAATGGAGCTGAATTTTAAATAGTCCATTGTTGAGACATGTATGGATTAACCCTTAGGTAAGTCATGATGAAACATGTTATAAAATAGAAATCTTTAACATACGAATTAGTTGAATTAAATGACTGCCTCGTTGGTCGTGTTGGTTGCATGTGCGACTGCCGATCGGGAGGTCCCGGGTTCGATTCCCGGGTCGAA
>DWDT01004818.1:0-10900 GCA_018245595.1 Microceris scylla
TTCTTACCTGTGTTGGGAGCATGCGCTGACAAACTTTCAGCTTTTATAAAATAACGAAGGTCTGGGGTTCACAGGCTTTTGGTGTATACGTGTTACGGTACCTAGACAACTATTTTGTTTTCTACGGCATGTGGACACTAAGAACGCGAACTTAGTCGGCGTGGTAAACTATAATTAAAACTCTCTTATACGAGTATATCAGTGTTTAACAGTAGAACACTGAAAAGGTTCAGTGATGAGAAACGAAAAAACTTTCAATAGTAATATTGTGTTATTCTTGTCAGGGCGCAAAAAGAATATATCTCTCGACCCTATGCCGGGAATCTAGGGTATCGTAAAAGGCGGTTAAACCCGGCGCTGGCAGATCGCGGTATGGCGTGGCCTGCCTAGGCACGGCGATATGCCCAGGCGGCTTACGGGTAGCAGAGTGAGAAGGCGTATTATGCTGTCCCAACCCACATGCCAAACGCGTGAATAATGGGCCAAAACCCCACAGGACCAGGCCTATGTCTAGTAGTAGACTTAGAAACGCCGATGATGGTAATGAAATAAATCAGAGAACTTAGAGAGTAACGTCGCAAAGATCTTTTATTTAACGAAGACAATCCATAGAACAAGTGGACATATATCGTTCAGCCAATTCTCACGTTTCCATACTTACCGGACGCTGGTAATCTCTTATGTATAAGAGACGGAAAACTGGGACATAAATGTTGATTGTTCATACTGTTCCGATATAGAGGTATTACAATAAAGCCTAAATACTCGCAGATAGGTATATAATTTGCGTGTTTTATTTTATGGAATGAGATAAGGTAACAATATTTGACTACTACTACAAGGTCTACACATAAAGAATAACACTTATGAAGTCTACACGAAATATTAAAGAAAATATGAATTTATACACATGTATAGTAGATAAACAAAAATGTTTGAGAACGACATGTAACTAGTTCAAACATATCACTTAACGTCATTATTTGATAATGGAAGTGGTAAGGGTTAGTTTGGGGTTTCGGTCAGGTTGTTAGCTGAAGGATTTATCTATTGCTATTACATTAAAACATTATCTGCTATTTGTGAATATTTATTATAACTATAAAATGACGCGCGAAGGAAATATAAAGGCAAATCTCCCTTTTCACGGCTTGGGAGTGCATTTTACACGGTTTTCTCAATAGTTGACGATATTTTTATCATTTAATAGTTCAGTAAAAGCCTCATATTTCAGTTTTATTCCCCGACAACAACATTATGAAGCCTATAAAATATGCTCCCAACAGAGCGAGGGCGGCGCAGAGTGTTTTAGAAAATTGAATATCCGGTACTTTCATAGCGCGCACGGAGCTCGCAGGCAACCGTAACGCCGCCGGGAAATTGTATGTACGTTGTTTTAACGGTATTATCGAGAGCTTGATGTCTGTGCTCTAATTGCCTTATTTATTGGATTACCCTTGTTTATTAACAAGCTATACCGACGACCTTTACTGAACGCGAATAAAGTTTGCAAAGGAAATATTCGAAGCTAACTGACTATCTTCACTAGTTGGATAGAGGGACTACTGATAAAGATTAGGTTCAATAAGTAAGATGAAACACGTTTTCTTGCCATAAGGGTGAGTTTTCTTTTAAGATAGCAATTATTTTGCACTTCAATAATTAAAACATAAACATAAAGTAATGAATAGCCTCCCTTATCTACAACATATTGTGTACTTTTTCACATAATAATCATAGGTTTAACATTATCCGCACTTTAATATTTTTGCCTTAAAACGTCAGGATGCCCCCCTCGTAACCGTTCAATAATATTTCAAGATGCGCTTGTCTTCCGGTACATTAAAAGAAGACCAGAGTATCTCACTACACAGACGGAGTACATACCGATGAGCATTGTGAAGGTAAGCGAAATAACGCGATTTAATTCTTTTAAACACTGCAACAAACTCTTATGAAAGTACGAATATGAAAAATATTTAACATTTTGTCATTTCTATTTAATACGAACGGGATCGCTTCACAACAGATAGTGTTGCAATTTAAAATATATATTTTTTCATAGAACGTACTGCAATTTAAAATGTATATTTTGCAATTTGCCGCACTGAAAAATTCTCAGGCAAATGATAATCGCTGCCGTGCAGTTTTCCACACAGAGTATGCTGATTTTCAATATATAGGTAATGGACATACACAACGTTTAAAAATGTACGTTAAGAACAAACCTACGAAAGAACATCTAAACTATCTCTAAAAGTTATAAAAATAATACTGTGTGCACATTTTGTACGAAAAATACTTAATTTTTGTATACCTTAGAAAGTTATCTGGCAGCGATAAAACAAAATACTGTGACCAGGACGAGAGGACTCACTTGATTGTCGTGTTACAACTTGTACGCGCGGATGGGAACAGAAAGATAGAAACAAACACTGTCTGTTGCGTGTGTGTTTCCGTTTGAAAGAATTGCCGATATTCCATATTAAGGATACTATCCCATATTTGGTCACTTTCCCCCTACTTATAACGATAACCAAATATGGAAAAAAAAACAACAATAAACTCTTTAAATATCCGAATATACCTACTCGTAGTTCATCGTCTTCCCAATTGTTTGAATACCGACAATTATGAATATCTATTATCCACTGTACTGACTGATCAAATTCAAATACCAGTCAGACCAGAATTCGAATTTACAACCTTTTAACCCTAAACTGGGAGGGTGAATATTGATCCTGAATAATTGATAAAGGCGAAGTGCGCGATACTTAACCATCCTCTTTACGGAAACATTAATGCTTGTCAAGGTACTCGTAAAATTAGAATTACAACCAATCATAGTAATATCTTTGCCTTCACTGAAGCTCCATAATGTGTACAACTGGCAGGCATTAATGTGGTACATATTCATAATGTAAAAGTAACGAACAACTTACATTACATAGAATCAATTTAGTTTTGAAAAGCTGTCGGGTCAATAGATTTAGGTCACAGTGGTGTTCGGGGATAATCGCTTTAGAAACTATCTCGTTCCAAGTTTACAATTGTCTCTGAGGCTTTTCGCTCACGTTTCCCCTCTGTCCCCGTCCCCTCACTAGCGTACGCGACCTTCGGATATTTCCTTTTTCGTGTGAATTATGAACTTGTGGAGCTGGCAGGGCGATGTTTTTGAAACAAGCTTTCGTCATGCTTTGTTTACATTTATATCGTAATATGTCGTAGCAACGATCACGGTGACATCGAAGGCATAGATAAACTGTTGTCACATGGTAATAAGATATTCTTAATTTGTGATTCAAGTAAGCAACTTAAGTATACTATTCCGGAATGATATTTTTTTAAGTCTACCACCTGTTTAGAAACATTATATTTATTATTGTGTTCAGGAAAATAGTGCAGTGATAATAGCGCTCGGTAAAATGTCTATGAGAGGCCTATGTCCAGCAGTGGACTGAGATAGGCTGATGATGCTGATGACTTAATATATACATATATTTTAATATGTAGCCACACACATTGACTTTACAGCAAATTTAAAAAAAGATGTTAATGCCCTAAAAACTTGCCCAGAGTTTGCTTGGGAAAAAAATACAAGCATACATATTCGTACAGTATCATTGTTTCTTTTATTAAAACTTTTATAAAACACACGTGCCCGGATACAGAAGGATATGGACTCCAGATATTATATCAAGGAATCTGCAAGTCATTTTATTCCTTCTAGAAAATACCTTCTTGAAAGAAAATAAAAGGTTTAGGTTTCTGTCGTCTTCACGGATACGCTGCACATAGTCCGACGTCGTTGGTTATGATCTGCATATAATTCGCATGAACAGCTGAACGTTGAATATTCGATTGTGAACGAAGAACGAGTCACGCTTGATGGATGGATCCCCGGATCACATTTACACACCGCAGTTTGCAATTCTATCAATGAATACATCCCTATAAACCAAAAATGACTTTAAAACCAAAGCTGTAAAGGCTCGTTTCGGATCCACTAAAAACAAATAGCTGAAAGATATTTCTTGTGCGAACCCGAATGACGCAGGGCGGTAACGAATAACACATGCATTCCGATTACCATACTGACGTCCATATCAAACTGTAACCTCAATGTTTATAAATGAAGTCCTGCAAAAAATATTACGCTTCCATAATACATAAAATTGTTTTATGTGTTGCGCTCAAGCTTTGATTTAAAAAAGTCCGTTGTAATCGAGCTTTATAGTTCGTTCGTTCAACTAGTTCGTTTATTTTAACGTCTTGTTGCCCTCATTATTTGCTAACATACTGTGCCAATTTTCACTATATATCTAATAATTATTATAGATTTAGCTATTGTTCAGTGTTTGGCTAATCATTACGATAGTAGCATTCCATGATCGCACTGTTCCGAGATACCGCGAATGTTTTAAGCGAATGTCCGTTTATGTAGACCAAAATACCGACAATTATTTAACCTGAATTAAAGCTGGCCATAATCAGGGGACCCCAGGGTCAGTATCTATCGATTCTATTAAGCGGGGATGAGGAAAACAGCGCAACGGATTCGATACCTTCGCCGAAGCGGGAATGTGTCCTATACTCTCGTCTCCGTCGCAACATTTTCATTCGCCGACATTTACCTATACGTAACGCAAACGTCTCTCTTCTCAGTTTCGTTCGTCGCAGAAACAAAAAACTGAGGAAATAAAGATTTTTTTGTTATTTACTACACCGGTTCTACTATGGTGATACCCGAACGTATGGCGAGAATGAAGACATCATCGCGCTAACACGAACAACTCAGCTCAGTACGGCAAATAGCTTTACAGTTCGTGACGCCGCTAATGGCAAGTTTTCCCGAGTGTTTCCGTGCGCCGCGGGGCACGTGAAGCAGTCGTATTCCCGTTGATGGTGTCAGATAACAGTAGTTTAAAGTTATCGGATAACTTTATCGTAAATAATTTTGCATCCTTTTTATCTTAGAAAAAATGATATTTTTTCCTTGTGATCAGTAAAATTAAGTTAATCCCATGAAACTAGCTCAAATTCGTTGCGTTACCTAAAATAAGCTTCTAGAAACAAACATCATTGCAATTCGCAACGTCACGACAAATATTCTCTTTGTTCATCAAAACATAAAGTAGATGCCTAAAGTAAATATAAAAAATTCACATGGCAAGTTATGAAAGACCC
Source organism: Microceris scylla (assembly GCA_018245595.1). Taxonomy (NCBI): domain Eukaryota; kingdom Metazoa; phylum Arthropoda; class Insecta; order Lepidoptera; family Hesperiidae; genus Microceris; species Microceris scylla. The sequence continues at coordinate 5,188 of DWDT01004818.1, forward strand.
ACAGTATCTTATGCTGTTCGAGGTAATTCCACATATATTCATATGATCAATTTGTAAACATACAGCCAATTATTACTGTATCGTAAAAAAAAACTTTTTTGAAAAAAGCACATGCCTACATCAAAAAATCATCTTTGATATTGAATATTTCAATGCACAATGCGTTCAGTGTAAAAGGCAGCATTAATGAAGTGTCATTGAATACGTTACAAACACTAACGGATTATATGGCGGCTGGGCGGCGCGGAGCTTTCCAACTGGGAGTAGTCAGCGGCTGCATCCACCTGTTGAGCAGAGAGCGTTTGTTTGTTATTCGTTCCTTCAAACACTTCGTTATTTATAGCTGTACACACTAAAACGTGTTTAATGGGCGTACTCCACTTGATTGAAGTGTAAATGTAAATTTTCTGAAACACTTGTGTATATATCAAACAATGATTAAATATGTACCGGTTCAACTCGCGTATGTTTTTTCTCGTTCATGAAAAATAACGTTTTATTGGTAGAAAACTAAACGGGCCATCCCGGAAAACCAAATGTGTTAAGCCGGTATCATATATAGCCATGCGTATGTATGTATATACACTAAATGTTTAACAATAAAATTAAGCATTTTTCGTGTTATCAGTATCCCAGTCTGCGATACATTGACGATACATCTTTTTCTAGGAATAATAAGCAAAAAAATAGTGGTAACTTTATTTTATTTAATTCTAAGAATAGATTTATTCTACAGTTCACTGGCTCTGCTACTCTTACTCCTTAGCACAATACAAGCGTAACGTTATTTCATGTTATTTGTTTGTAGTTACGACATTTTTTATAATAAATGAGAAAAACAACATCACGCTTGGAAATATCGAAGAGGGAAGCAAAAAAGTAGTATAAGTTCTATCACGGCATAGGTGGTGACCATATTTCCTTCCAGCGCGCACATATCAAAAATCATAGCTACTGCTATAAATAAAAAAATGACGGTGGTCTGAAATTGCATCCAAGAAATTTAAAACCACAAATAATAGTTTATTAAAAACAATTTTAATGCAAATGCTACTTATAGTCGATTAGCGGTAACGATTATCGATATCGACATACATGTTTATATTCCGACGGAAATTCTCATTAAAACAAAATATCTCGATGCGTAGACGGTTGACATTAATTAATTGAGAAAATCGTTAATTGACAAGGGCGGATCAAGAAATTCTTTAGCACGTACTTTCAAAAAATGAAGATCAAACTAAAAAGCTATTGAAACCCACGTCCTCTCCTTAGTCCTTCCACCTTCAACGCCTACAATCCATCAAGGTACAATTTATTTCAACCTGTTGTTAAGCGAGCGCGAGTGAGAATACAATGACGAAAGGATTTACTGAAAATAGATTCTCCAATAAGTTTTCCATCAGCTATCTATCATTTTGCGTGAGTGAATAAGCGAAAAAATTATATCGGACCAGATATGAGAGCCGAGATTTATTCTGGCTACTTTTATTTACTGCGATATGTTCGTGGGGGGGGGAGGTTGCGCCATTTACTTTTCCCCTCATTAAGGAATGTTCACTATTTTTTTGGACAGAAACTTTTGAAAATTGTTTACATATTCGATCATAGTAATGATCGATGACAAGTACCTACAAATGAAACTAGGCATACCTACCTACTCTATTTTATTTACATAAAATAAGATTCCAATTGAAATTGTGATGTCAATGGCAAGGTCTCAGATATGTATATAGTATATATACCTGTACATTACCTTACACAGCTTCGTAGAACTGTATTAAATCGAAGCTTGAATAGCCTATTAGTAGCTTCATAAACCGCGAATTTGATCATTAAGAAACCGTGACACGAAAACAGACATAATTAAGACTCATAAGCTGACTAATTACGTTCTTCAGTCTGAACACACATCGCAAATTTGACGCTGAGACACAAATTATTGTAATAACACGCCTCAGTGCTCCACAGTTTAGCAAACTGGCAAGAGATGCCCGCAAATTGAAATGATCTATGTTACGGAGATAATTTGTTTGACATTTAACTTGTTCACGTATTATGTGTATAATCGAGGTTATCTTTTTAAATCGTCTCTTATGTGTAGCTAGGCGTTATCAAATACCAATTATCGTTCCGAAATTTTCCACAGATTGTAAAAAATATATTTTTACTTAACTTTAATACAATCGATATTTTTTTCCAAAAAAATTACATCGAAATAAAGATAATTTAACACTGAATGGATACCACCATGCAAAGCTACATCTAACCAATGTATAATTAACTTATTTTTGTGCCGAGTTAGAACGCCTTCACACGTCTTTATACATATGTGCCTCTCTGTACCGCGACCCTCAGCAATGCAAGCTACTCGTACTTGAGAAGGTGATAGATGCAGTACTAGTTTCCTCGTAATAGTACCTCTAAAACTCATTTCTTCTCGCTTATAATTTTAAATGGCCCCACATTTATATGACAGCGTGTAATATAAATGTGTGATATAAATTATATATATGTATAATATTGTGGACATGTCTATCCACACAATATTATAATCAAAACAAATTATTGATTATAACAAATATAGTGGACCCAATTACTGCTATTAATAAGCTGTTCATTCATTCATGAATTTATTATTAATTGCTTTTTATCTAATACTTGTTATAACATTCGTAATGTAATGTGCAGTAATCTTTACATTTATATTGTTGTGTTCTTTATATACATATTTGTACGTTTTATGATACTGTGAGAAACGTTATTCGTATGCTACAAATAAGCGAAATATAGAATGAAATGGAAATTTTTAACATCAAAACGTTTGGGTACATGCTGATTTGATAGTTCCCTTTTGTTGAATACGAGCCAAATCCACTCCAAAGTTTGCTTAAGGTATTGAACTTTCTTAAATACCATTGACTATATTTTATTTCACCAGTTACGCGCTTCAATAGTTTTACAAAGCATTTCGAAAAGCTTTATTGTCTTATGAAATATGGCAATTTAACGATCGAGGATTATTAAAATGAATGAATAACAGTCCATATTCACCCCGTCTGCCATTAGGAATGCGTGTGTCGTGGGTGTCTTGGACACACACAGAAGTGTATATTTTTACTGTGTGTTTACCCAATCAAGTAAATATAAATATGTATGTTTCCGGCTTATGCTGGTTCGGCAAATCCGGAGTTCTTTGAACTGTCAGACCGCGTCGACAATATTTTCAAGTGACTAAAACATGGACTTGCGCGGAAAGAACACAATGAAAAGTTTACACCTATTCGTAAATCAAATATGGCTACATACATTATTTGTTTGCAATCAAACTTCAAAGGGATCCAACGAAATCTCAACTACTGAAGCATGATAACAGGATTTTGGGTTAAAAACAAAGACAGGCAGTTGATAATTATTTCTTAATATCAAAAGCGTAGGCTATGTTTTGATAAATACCTACTCCCGAACAAATCAACCGCGTAGTACGCTCGACGAACCACTCGGAATATTAAGTTTGTGAGTGACACGCCCATTTCCCGATCCACAATCTCATTTTGATCCACGTCTCATTAGCTTTGCGGATGCGTAATACCTACTTCGTGTTCCAACTGCGATATAATACTAAACTGCCACGTGAACTCACGGTATACTTACTGTTTTTCTTTCCAGTCATATGATTGCGAATTTTAATTATTCTATATGAACATACATATTTATAATTATTTATATGACAAACAATGTTTATACATAGGTAATTTTGAATTTCACTTTGTTTTTATATTACTAATCTAATTGTATGTTAAAGTTCAACATTTGTTCATTTAGTAAATAAGTAATATTTGCATCATTGCTAAATGTAAATCATATAATCTGCCCATTCGTTATTTTAATAAAATAAAAAATAATAACGGTGCAAGGTTTGCTTACAAATATACAAGTTATATATTCATATAATCTAATATGTATATACTGAAATTAAAGCTGAAAAAATGATTGCCTTGGACGAGTGGTTGCAAAACGTGACTGCTGATCGAGAGATCCTGGGTTCAAATCCGGGGTCCGGGGGTAAAGCTATTTAATATATAATAGAAAACAAACATAACCTATTTACTTTGAGTAACCGTAAAAACATCTTCCTTCCGCGAATTTTACGTCGCAATCTCCGGCGGCCATAATCGCACAGTAAAAATGTAGTAAAGTACAATATTAAACGTGGGCAGTAATCTAATTACAAAACTCATACTATAAACGTGTATCCCTAACCCGCAAGCCCTGCGTAGGGATTATACGCAGAAGAACCTTTCAGATAAGACTATGTCCAGCAGTGGATTGAGACAGGCTGATACTTATATATATTATATAGGGTATATTACCTACCGATAATTATCAGTAATCATTCCCAAGGTATGGAAGACATACACGCCACCGTGATACCAAACTAGACAGAGCTGGTGCAATGATAACCAGACAGCCGTTAAACTATATGTTATGAAAGTATGTATCAATACACATAGATTTTACAAACTTAAACTTTATCTTCAACTCGGCAGTCAGGGTCGCTAACTACTGGATCAACACGCCAGTCAGGTCTATACAAAAGGGCCACCTATTCACTGGGCAAGCAAATATAATATCCAAAACTATGTCATGACACTGAGATGAAGTCTAACTAGATTTAGAGAAACAACATATAGCCTTTAATCCTACATCACTAAACATTATTCATAGACAAGTTTTATCAAGGCTTATATTATTAATATAAACATGTAAATGCGTTATTGTCATAGAATATAATAATATGATTATAATACGACACTAGAACTAAATTCACATGAAATACAGAGGCCTCAGTAGGATCGAAGGTTAACAATAGTTACCGAATTCATTATCTCCTGCACAAATACGCAGCTGTGACTACAATATTCAACTTGCGATCGAACAATCAAATACAGTCACCGGTAAGAGATCGACTCTATAGTTGGATAACGTGCACCGATCTCTACGCATCTCTCTTCGTAGATTTATATAGGTAATAAACACACAAGCACTGACCAAAAATAATTATCAAGATATAAAATTGCTATGGCCATTTAAAACTATACGGAAAATCTTCGAAACTTTTACAAAATCACACCATTCAATTCCACGTAATCATAAGACATCGGTAGAAGACGTCTGTTTTAACATGCACGACAAAATAAGAATATGTCACAACCAATGTGAATGATGTCGGCCTACCCACGTGCAATCATAACAAATAAAATCGCATTTCCCACTGCCATCTTGTGGTGTAATTGCGTTTTTATAGTGTTCCGAGAGAAGCTTTTACGACAGAAGACCAATACCCACTCCGCTCTACACTTACCTCCCCGAGAAGCCACTCACAGCATACGAGTATAATAATATAATTCTACTCACTGAAATAACAATCTCAATATGTTAAATGTGAGATCATTTTGTAATTTTATATCGTTGTAACTACAATATATGTATGTGTGTATAAGCAATAAATTTGCCTCGTGTCTAATAAATAACATAATGTTTATTCAGTAAAAGCTCCTTATTCGCGAAGGATACGTTCCATAATTATGCCGCAAATACAGAAACCGCGAATATGGAATGGTGATTACTGATTAGTATAGAATCATAGGGATGTAAGGGGTTCCAACCATCATCTCAGGAGCCCAAGCCAACCTCACCTGCACGTGGTGCA
>DWDT01004819.1:0-10899 GCA_018245595.1 Microceris scylla
CCAAGGTGTGCAGGTTTCCTCACGATGTTTTCCTTCACCGTTAGCAAGTGATATTTAAACTTAAAACGCACTTTTTTGTAAAGAGGTGCGCGCCGTGGGTTTAAAACCGGCACCCCCGGAGTGAGGGGCTGAATTCTTAACCACTAGGCTATCACTGCTTTTGCTCGTGAAAATACAATCTTGATGTTAAGTACATTTTTTTCCTAGAATTAAACAACGCCGGGGTTATAAATAAAAATCAAAAGAGTAGTTATAAAGTAATACAGAATAAAGATAAGACGACTAACTAAGAATAATAAGTATAGGGTTTTACACGTATATCTTTCAAATTTTTACAGTATGGTCAAATACGGTAAAGTCTTAACAAACGGCTTTCTCCGTTTTTTATTATGAAATGTGCTTTGATAACTTAATCTACGTATACGTATACTTGAATTAACATGAATTTGGCATTAAAATGCGTGTAGCTACGCATACGAATACTCGTAGAGGCATTCGTTTATTACAAAACTGTTCATTTTTCAAATGATACCAATTGGCAAGACATGCGTCTCACTTTCTTTCATAGAATCGTACGTAGACAGGGTGGTTGGTCTTCAAGACGAGGTTGCTTGTGAACGTAATCTCGTCAGGCTTGGTAACAGGTTCTAGCGTGAACTTCCTGAGCAAGCCCGATATCACAGTCTTCATCTCCAACATGGCGAACTTCTGACCTGAACAATAGAAAAAGAGATTTTTAACTATTTGTATATTCGTTTGTAGCTTTTATAGTTCTTGGTGCTTATTGTTAGCAAAAGGGGTGAAGTGAAATTTTAATATTCCTATAACTTGAGAAAGTGTGTTAGGAAAGTTGTTTATGGTTATGTCGAGGTTATTAATCATTAAAACCTAAATTATTAAAGGTGACGAAGAGAAGAAGGAACATTTCCGAAATATTCTAGACTTTCTCGTAATACTAATAATTAGAGCTCAGAAAGAGGAGTTAATTATGAATTTCAAGTTGACTCATTTAATGAAAGTACTAAAGCCGTATTGAAATTAAATTTTAGTTTTATCCACGTGTGAAATTGTATTCCGGATGTTTGTATAATATACATAATTAATCAATATTCACATCAACATGTAGCCTTCTTAAGAAAGTCCGAGGCAAATTATATATTACTGTGATATGTATGTATATATAAAATTAGCTGTTGTCAAATGTAAATAGTTAAAAATACAACAACTTACTACTATATTTGTCACTACATAGAAAGAACAAAGTTGATATAAATTGCTTGATGCCAACATGTCGGTCGAAAACGTGTGTCCCACACAATATTTTAAAAGTTTTTTACTGTTTTTATGATTAATATCGTATGCGCGTAAAAACAACAATATTGTTTATGGCGCAAACATGATTGAAATATATTTTACTATTAAATGTCTCGTGAGTATTTATACACATGATTATATGCCATGAGCTATGTCGAAAAACGTACGCGAGTTAAACTGGTACATACTCGTATATAATACCTATAATCAATGATATATATCTGAAGATATTGTTAATTTTTCGTGAAGTTTTAAATTCTTGTGGTATACTTTCTAATATGATATGTAAGTTTGACTTGCGCGTCATGTTCGTCTGTCGTGTAACTAAACATACCTATGCAGTTCCTGGGCCCAGCACTAAAGGGTATATAGGCATAAGGGTGACGTTTCAGACTGTTTTCAGGAAGAAACCTTTCTGGGATAAACTTTTCTGGTTCTGGATAGATGTCTGCTCGGTGATGAATATCGTATATGTGGATGTGGGTGACCGTGCCAGCAGGTACGGTATATCCGCCTGTTGGAAATATAAGAGCTTAGTTTTAAACACAATAAACCTAGAGCTTAAAAATATAGAGGTTGTTATAGCAAATCAATGATTTAATTTTGTTTTAAAAATGAAAAATTTAGATTTCACCGCTTATTTATTGAAAAGTCTTGATAATTTCGTCAAAAATCTGCATCACCCATAGCTTTACCTATTTCTTATGATTTACCCGCAATTGGTAGATCATTAACCATGATGAAATGTTCTAGAAAGTATTGCATGATTAAATAAAGGTGACCGGCAGTGGTTGGATACAAAGAGTTGAAGATGGAGCTCAGTGGCGTGCCATTGGAGTAACCTATATCCCGTAGTGGACGGGAGTAGGCTGATGATGATGAAATAAAGGTTTAAGAACTTTTTAAGATGTATTATATCAATTCCATATAAAATAACATACTCAAAACAACGTCTTCGTCGAGGATTCTGGCTATAAAGGGCACGCTAGGGTAGATACGTAACGATTCTTTGATGCAGCATTCCAAATACTTCATCTCGTTCAAATCGTCCATCGTGGGCAGGCGCTCGGAGTCGCCGAATATCTTCTGCATCTCGGAGTAAATGTTTTCCTAAAAGTCGACAATTAAGAAACTTAAGGACCCATAACATTTCAAACTTTGAGCAGAGCTAATAAAAGACTAATAAATGCTAGACTTAAGAAGACTAAAAAAGCTAATAAAAGCTCACGGTACCTGTATTTCTGGCTCATTGGCAATCCTCATGATCATGAAAACGAGCGCCATAGCAGTTGTGTCATGGCCCTGGAAAACAAAATAGTATCACACCCCCTGAAAATTTGGCTGTCACTTTCTCCAAATAACATCTTTCTTTTTAACATTAACTTACTTCAAACATGAATGTATCAACTTCCTCTCTTATGCCATGAACATCTATTTTTCCCTCCTTCTCATTCTGCAGCAGCAAGTCCAACATGGCTAGGCGCCCTTTCTTCCCGTACACTTCGTCGCTATCAGTAAATTGGTCTATGTTGTTATTTTCCAAGTAAGCTTTTCTCTCTTGTATAACTTGATCGGTGAACTTGTGAAGGTGTTTTAGGGCATCTTTCTGCGCTCTACCAAGTGCGGACATATTAAACAACGGTTCGAGCATATACCAAACTCTGCATAATCTTTTTACAACACATTCGCCAAGAATGTATATGGCGTCGAAGTACTTTGTCATTACCGAATCTTTACTCTCTTTCACAGATATTCCCATAGCTGTTTCTGTAATATGAAAACTTACTATGTATTTTCTTGTTCATGGGCCAATTTTTTATGCACATAAATCAAGTGGTTTATGTTATTGGCTTGTTACCTAATTATTAATATTATTCCAATCACACGTTCACCTCAAAAATTGGAAATAAACGACTATATACGAATATTACACTTTCGTTGTTCATTAAGTTTCTCACATAAATTTCGTATATGTATATTTGTAACAGATTTCAAATACATAAAGGATTCCGGTGTTGACAACTGCACTGTGGATTGGACTTAGATTGGATTACTAAAATACTGCAACTATAGCACTACCAGTATAGTACTAATACTACTTAGGTTTACGACCATTTTAAAGTTGATATAGTAATTAAAAACTTTACCAGTTATAATATGTAGAGTGGCTGTGGTTATCAATGGCAGTAAGTCCGTTTTCTCTTTCCCTGCTTCTTTGTTTACTCTTTGCAGGAACTCTTCAGTCTGTTCTGTGAAGGTCTGCGTGTACTTCTTTAAAATGTTGAAGTGGAAAGCTGGCGTTAGCATCTTTCGCCGCTGTTGCCATTTGTTTCCTAAAAATTTTTGTAAAAAATTCCAATACATTTATTGGAATTTTTAAGGTTTTAATTAATAAAAGAGAAGAAAGAGATTTAATAAAACCCCTTGGTTGAACTCTGTGGTTTACCAAATAGCAACTAAGTATAGACATTGGCTAGAAACAATGGAAATGCAAAAAAACTGAATTCAAAAACGTTTAGAGGTACCACTGTATCGTTATATGACGACCCATCACTATTACAGAACATAGCGATACGGACAAACATGATTAAGATTAATAATATCAAAATACATTAAACTGTTAATGGTGTTTTACTATTAAATGTTTCGTGAGTGTTTATACACATGATTATAAATGTACCGGCTTAACTCACGTACGTTTTTTGGGGTTATTATTAATTCAGAAGTACCAGTAATCCAGAGTTAAAAAAGTACTTTTTTATAATAGTCATCAGTCATATAAAGAGAAACCTTGCACCGGCAAGAAATATTTTTTGGACTGCAGTTAAAAAAACTTTCGCATCAAATTTCGTGTTATATTATTAGGTGTATAAAAGGCACCTTTAAAACTAGGTAAGCGATCTCTTCTTACCCCTTTATGGTTAGAATAAATAAAAATCTAGTAATACATGTAGCAATTTACCTACTATGGGCTCTATGCCCATTATATGAGCTGAGAGATACTAAGGCGGTATACCTGTATTTTGGGTATCGGTCTTAATAAAAATTAAAATACCTACATTATTTTCCCGAAAATTTTAATGAAATGGATAACACTAGTATTTTGTATGGCCGTATTCGTAAAAAAGTAAAATACCTGTGTTGTATGTGGTAGTTTGTGTAACAGTGGAACAGTATTCTAGGCCCAAGGCGAGTTAGTAAGAGAATATGGGGTGCGACATTCACTGGCATATAGGTACTCGTACAATCAATATATCAAATGCTACGTAGTTCCAAATACAAACGAGATAAACCCACACTTGATACGTAAATCAGTTCTACGTTAGTGGTTATTTGTTTATACTTAATGTTGTTATTATTATTTATGTTTCCCCGCTTTGTTTGTCTAGCTGCCTGAACATAGGTCCTAGGTTCGGAAGGGCCGGGCAGTATTACGGAGTTTTTCTAATTTGAAATTCCAATAGTAGCACGGAGTTTAGGCTTAGATACGTGGAATGTAACTTCGGGAATATATGTAAGTATATGCGTAAAGTTATGTTATTAATTATCATAATTTATTTGAAAGGAGTGTTTATGAATAGTAGGTACGTATTTTAACCGGTGAAACGTGCGAGTGTTCTGCATTTCTCTGCCTACCTCTCCGGGGATTACAAGCGTGAAGTTACGTTAGGTACGTATTTTAATATTCAAAAGAGGTACCGGCTCATTTTACGGTAGCTAAGCTGTTTAGTTAGATCTTAAACATAGAAATCAGTTGTATGTAACCCTTACGCAAGTTTGAAATATAACATTATTGATTTTAAGATAAGTATCTTTACGTCACTATTCCTAGAAGGGATAGGCAGAGGATTGTAATATATAACCACGCTCAACTAGCCGGATCACCCTGAAAATCGTACGTGAGTTATGCCGGTTCATATAATTATAACCACATAAGCATCCTTAAAAATTCTACAATCTGCCAGGATAGGGGAGAAAAAGGAATGAAAATAGGGGGCGAGAATAACCTATGAGATACTTTATGACTGATATGAAAATTTATCTTTTTTACGTTATAGTAGCATCACGATCAATGTGTTATAGGATAATAATTAGTAGTTATACATTTTATAATACTTACACAGAAATAAATTAACGTTTATTGCGTGAAGGAAAAATTTATATCTACACTTTAAAAGACATACTTGTTCTAAAGAAGTACCTACTCGTATTATTGTCGTAAGGCTACTACTGTCTTGTGCTTACCTTTGGTTGACTTCTCTCGGCTTGGCTTTCAAAATAATTACTTCAAATACGTTCACCATTATTAACAACACTCTAATTGCATCAAGCTTCTTAAACTAAAAATTGACATACAAGCGATGCGTGATTCCCGCCATTTTGGATAATCCAAAATGGCTGCCAGTCTCGTTTATAAATTTTTTAAACAGAGCATTGAAATATTTGGATTCAACAAGTTTAATAAAAGTAAATAACAACATTTTAAAATTAAAATATTTGTTGCTTATAAATCCAGAAATTGCATGAAAATCTGGTAAGAAAACAAGTATAAGACCGACTAATTTATTGATTATTATTTTCGTTCCGACCGACCACCGGCTGATTATTTTTGTTTGAAAAAAGTGAGCTAACCTCAAGTTGCATCTAAAGTTTACTTGAAACCATAATTACAAGACTCGTAAGAAATCTGAATAATCAACACAATCTTAGATAACTTAGATATAGATACATGCTCATAGCATTTACTAAAATGTAAACGCTTGTTATATATCTATATATCACACAATAAAAACATAATATATTTCTCTTGCGTAGTTTATGTGACGATTTTTGTAACCTGAATAGATCGACAGTATTCTAATAGAATTTAGTGATGTTGTAATGCTAAACGCATAACATACTTTTAGAAATCGAGCGAAACTACGTCTTTAAAACAGGTTTTTAAATAGATATAATTATTTTATTAATAAAACCACAAACTAAATGAATATTTAATGTAAGGCAATGCTGGATATATAATTACCGAAGAAATTATGTTAGTGGAACTCACCATGGAGTGTCTAGCATGGGATGGGTAATTTTCTTGCCTAGGCTATACCTATTTATTATCAACTATTATTATTATATATAAATTATTATATCAACACAACAGACACCTTACAGAGTAAACAGAGCGCACAGAGCGTAAATTTCGCTATGGTGAACGACTCGTGAACACGTATGCATCCATGAATCTTCAAACGTCCACTGCTGTACATAGGCATCTCCCAATCTGCGCCAATCCGATCCTAGGTCCTCTGAATCCAGCTGCGTCCCGCTGTCTTCTTCAGGTCGTCAGACTCCTTGGTAGGAGAGCGATTCACGCTCTTTTAACTGAGCTTAAATGTATATCATATATTGTAGGTTAAAATAAACATCGTGTGGATGGGGGCGGAGGCGCGGAGCTTGCACAGAGCACGTCCCCCGAGACGCTATCAATCGTGCGGAGTGACAGCGGGGGCCGCGGCCACGGTCGAATGCTGCTGGAGCGACTGGACACACTCCACAACACTACCACCTACTCCACTTGATAAAGAATTCTTGTACATTGCGATTTGCGTCATTTGCTAATAATACTGGCTACTACTTATATGTTTTTTTTTAGTTCCACACACACGAATTGACTATGTACCAACGATAATTCATGATGAACAATAACTCAGAGTCAAAAATGTTTGTATTTTGTAAATACATACGAGTATGTATTTACGGGAAAACTTACATAGACAATAGCTAATCTCAATATGATGGCAATAAAGAATATTGTGCAGATTTCTGGCTGAGAATCGTACAGATAATTCAAAATCAATCTATAAATCGCTAGACACATCGCTCTCAGTATACATACCCAGGATTTATAAATATATCTTTACTTTTTAATACTTAAGTGTTGTCATATATATTCCGATATAAAAGCTGACATTTAGACCACCAAATTGGTATTATAACATAACGCAATAGTACCTCGGCAACTTCTATCAAAGATACCTTAATTTAAAAAACCTGATTTAGGAACCTGAAGAGAAGCCTTAATTTAAAAATCCTGCAGTGTACAGATAGATATTTATGTACATATGAACATATTGCTACCACTACAGATAAAACGTTCACTAGCACCAAAGGTCATTTGAAACTGTTGACCATTTAGTTTCAACAATATCGGCTTTCAAGCTTTCCCGGCGCAGCTCCCCGGCGAGACGAGCCAGCAGTGTGTCTGTCTGTGTGTTTGTACAACAACCTCCCGCTCATTGCGCTCCGACAACACGCCGTGCGCGTGTCCATTGCACTTCCAATGCATTTAGACGTAGCACAGGTACCATCCACACCTAGACACATCTTTGAGCAGAAAATAACATAACATTGAATAGTCACTTTCTACGCAAGCGTCCTACATCCTAGACTAACTCTCCCCCAGTTACCATCAGATAAGGTTGTCATCAAACGCGAGGCTATAGCTATTTAAAACAATATTGATTATCTGTACATATATCCTTATGTACAAATCCTACTGATATACGTATGTTTCTCCTTGATATATTCATCTCATGCTACCCTTTGATATATTAATTTTTAATAATACGATTATACGATTTATACGATAATACGATTTAAATAAAAGCAAATCTAGCCCTCCGATCTATGAAGTACAGATATTCAGTATCTTACAGAAGCTTCTACTACAATTCAATGTGGCGGCCCGTAAAGTAGTGGCGGTGTAGTGGGCACGGCGCGGCGGTGCGCGCTCGCAGCTCGCCTACACTAATATTGACAGTGACGCAAAATAAAGACAAACTCGTCTATTTCGTCTGATAAATGCCGCCGTGCATACTTACCGTCCAACCTTCTAGTTCTGTATGTGAACTTGAGAACAGAAATGACAATACAGATTGACAATTGTCAATATTATGTGTCAACGTTTGCGCCTCCTGTTTGCTCTGGTCATCAAGACAATTTTAATTTGAAGGTGAATTTCGGAGACAACGGATAAGTAAAATGTTTACATTGCGTTAAAAAGTTTCATGTACAATACGAGTAACTGCTGAATATATACATGTTTTAAATTGTAGGTGATTTGTGTGTATAAAATCAACAGTTAAATACAGGTGTTCATAATAATAGGAACTGACAGAACGCAAGCTGAATTAGCAGTAGCACTGAGCCGATTCGTTCGATCCCCAGTGTACTGTTAACATACTTTCATTAGCAATCGTATCTTGTCTTTTATCATAGAGCCTTGATCATCCAACATCGTTAGTAGCCCTGAAAATGGCCCTAAACTTTCCCACTGTACTAGATTGAGACATTTAGGGATATTTTATTCAGTGGCTGCATCGCACGGTATTCTACCATGCTTTACGTCAGTTGTGAAGAAAAACGGGACTTTTACATACACGGCCAACTTTTCCGAGACTAAAGAGGGCCTGTGTTTTGGTGAGGACACAGCTGATAAACTACTAAAGTGTACATACATACTTATACACATAACTTACAAATACTCTATAATGTCGAATAATAAATACTCTATAATGTGAATAATATTATAATATGTATACACAGCAATAATGCAAAAATATTTTTTTTGAAGTTAAATATTCTTATTTATGTGCAATTTACACAAGTGGGTACCTATACATACGATATTTAAAAACAATAATATGTAGGAATATTCTGTTATTTTATATATACTCATTGCGTCGATGTCTATGTCCAGGATGTAGGTATATGTCCAGGATGACCATGGTCGTGACTAGCACAACTAGATGACAAGTCTGACTAGTATTGCAATATATTGAATGTAATCTTTCTTCAACATAAAATAATAAAACAGGTTAGATTTCAATACATGTCTATTCCAAACAGAGGAGCCGAGATTCGGTTGAAATGTTATAAAATGTAAGGGTTGAAATAGCAACGGTTTAACGCGCAATATTTCATCGAAACAAAATCGTGTCCATCGAGCCAGCAGCCGCCAAAGGCCCCGCGTGTGTTTGCGTAACGCCCGCGGGTAATAGTAGAAGACAGCCAACATCGCTAATCCATTATGTATCTCAAATATTTGTTAAGAAACTTGCGTCAGATTTTAGATATAGAATTTTTCTATTTACTATCATACCGCACGTAGCTACTCGAATGTACTTAAGAAACGTAGAGTACAAAGATCTGCAACTTTAATAAAGCTGTACAAAGATGTTCACTCGTACATGTATATAAGTTAAAAAAAGCATTGTTGAAAGGCTTCATTTTATGTAAAACTTCGTATATATAATATATAAATAAAAGTGCGAGTTTTTTTGCCCCAAGCCTCCTCGTAAGAAAATTGTATTCAAAGAGGTATAACAATTGAGATTTGAAAACTTAAAAAACAAACAGACAATTATTTTACTCAACTTTACTCGATATTAGTCGTGAACACACTTACGTCAAACCTTGCAGTTAGTGCATGTCAAAGCAAGTGCCAATCAGTTCATTTTATCTTAGTTTAAATATAATTAACCACATTAAAATAATGAAAGCCTACCACGCAAAGAACCCAATGTTATGATACAATAATAACAAATTGAATTATTTGTCAGCATGATAAAATAGAGTTTTTATCATTTCAAAATATTTCGGCAACGGGACACTAGCCCTAAAAACTACCAAAAACAATCATGGTTTTAAATAAATTGGTTAATCAAAACAACAAATTATACTTTGTAACAATAGGACAGAACAAGTGTTTTTTTAAACATTTTAATACTTGCACACTTTTGTCATTAATGTATGAAGCAATTTTTCGCAGTGTTTATATTACAATAATACTTTCGTCATTATTATTTTAAAAAATGTTAAACATGCATAATAATTCGGTGTACCTATTTTACAAGCACAACGTCTCCTCTGTCGGATGGTTAAGGATGTGTTGGCGCAGGCATGTAATAGAAGAAGGCCGGTAACATCGCTAATCCATTACGCGATTGGCTAATATTTGTAGAGTCAGTGTAGAGTCAAAGCTTTTCGTGTGAGGTTCGAGTTTTAGATTTTAATTTGTTATTTGTGTGTTCTCAAGTAAATGGTAGAGGCATAAATCATGTTTTTATAAAAACATTAGCCAAATTAATTGTAGAGTCGTTGACCTAAGTTACAATGTAAATAGCTCAAACCCGTACAAGTTATACAAAGAATAATAAAAGTCTCAACGGGTCAAGAAGCACATAAGTCGTATGCTCCTAATTTATTCCACGTTTCAAAGAACAATCTACTTAATTATATTTATATTATATTTTGAACAGATAGGTTTTACGAAATATGTATTTAATTCTCTTCGTGAATTTGATTAAACCGAATTATGTATATAATAAATAGTAAACCTTAATTACGATCTCGTTCGAGGTTTAATAACTCAAATTAGCGGTTTTACGTTAGGATAGCCACCGTTTTGAAATAATGACCTTAAAATTACTTACAGAAACAAGATTTGAATCAATGTATTATGTACCAGGGATATTATATATTGATTTGTACCTGTTGTTTTGGAACAATGGCGGTGGCTCTGGCCACCTTATT
>DWDT01004820.1:0-10892 GCA_018245595.1 Microceris scylla
ATCACGGTGGGATATCACGGTAATATCCACCCCGGTGAGATGACGATCTGCGAAAGACTACAGGCAGATGCTGGATGCGACAAGCCGAGGACAGGGCGCGATGGCGCTCATTGGGGAGGCTTAGGTCCAGCAGTGGATTGAAATAGGCTGATGACGATGACGAGGCTATCACTGCTATAACGGTAAATATTGAGAAGCACAATTTAACCTACTTGTTTTACAACGAACCAATGAGCGATAGACACATGACGTAGGATAATATCTACGTGAGCTCTCAAAGCTGACAACACATTGGTCACAGCTTTATCGTTGCCAACTTAGACGTGCATTTTCCCATCGAGAGTTTGGTTGCTAGTCATTATACACACATATGTATATGTGTGTATAATGACTAGCAACCAAACTCCTCCAAACTTGTGTATGACCTCCCAAGATTTATAAAATCTTGGGAGGTCAGATGACTTACCGCCGTTTTATAATATTATTTTACGTACAGATATTCACATTATAATACTTTACAATTGCTTAATAGATATCATATTCACGAGCCCATAAACTTTCGTGGTCGCTACTCCATATGTGAAGGCTGCTATGGCAACTTGCCAGGGAACGAAGCCAATATTGAGTTACTGAGGTAATATAAGGTTACCAGATCAAAACAATCAACTGGTGACTATTAAATATCGTCTGTTATAAAAATATCAAGAATCCTCAAGTACCGGTAATTTACAA
This sequence comes from Microceris scylla, assembly GCA_018245595.1. NCBI lineage: Eukaryota > Metazoa > Arthropoda > Insecta > Lepidoptera > Hesperiidae > Microceris > Microceris scylla. The sequence continues at coordinate 733 of DWDT01004820.1, forward strand.
GACTTAAATTTATTAATATGCGATAACAGAGTAGATAAACTGTTCAAGTTAGTTGGACCAGACCAGCCGATAATGATCCCTGCGCGTCTCTATAACCACTAAAAACTCTACATTGTAGAGTTGTGAATTTTATTGACTTCACGGTTATTTGCAACATTATAATGCAAATTTATTACGATGTTATAATTAAAAAAAATACACACCACTTCATACCGTAATGCTAATTAGATATACAACGATACAGCTGTGGTATAGTTATTTGAAATTAATGTACTGCAAATTATTCGTCGGATATTTAACATAATATTTTTGTAGTTAAATCACATTATTATAAAGTTTTATACCATTAAACAACGAATCGAGAACCGAGTAATTTTTATATTTTATATATATATATACAAACACACGCACATATGTGTGTGTGTGTATGAGTATGTGTATATGTCAGTTGAATTAAATGAGTAATATATTATTTATTCACCATCGACATTACTCATCCGTCTGGCTGTAGTTTTTTTCTAAGCGTCCAAACGCCACCGTATATTTATATTTGAGTACACTATAGACCAAATACAGAACGTCTTCAGCTATCAATAACTGAGTAAATAATGCTAATGTATAAAATTATTTATACAAGATATTTTTCTTTTTATGGGCAGTTTGTTTTTATCGCCATTAATTCATCGATACGTAAGCTGCACGAGACAATGGGACGCGCCGCCCAGCGGGTAACGTCCAATATAACGTGAGCCAATCAACTTATGACGGCTTCATTATGATGCCAAAGTTCCCAGACCGTATTATTCATTAACTAGTGCGCTTGTTGATTGCATATTTTTAATAGATTCCGTTTATCTCGACTGTTTGATATTTGTGTATTCTTGAATATTTGAATAGCCATTTGTAGTTTTATGCTCGTTTGCAGAAAACTCAATAATAGTGAAAAATAATTAGAAACGCTATACATATGTAGAGGTCATTTTATAATTGGAATTGCGTACGACGACTCGACAGCTTAAATGGTACTCGTCATGATGCTAAAGAGAAATATCATATAAAAGCCTGTTCTATAATATTCTCAGAGGGCTGTGATGTCTGTCCATCTGCACTCAGCATAGTGACTAGGCTTATAATGATCCTCAATGCGACAACACCCCCGAGCGAGGTCGCTTTGTGTTATAACAAATTAGTTGTGTACGATTCGTATCCGAACGCAATCTTGTAATTCCTTCTACTTCTGCATGTGCCATCAACATCTTCGTTCTACATCTGTACAAATAATGTATTCCTCGGCCTTTTTCCTACCACGCCCAATGATGAATAAAACAAACAAACAACAATTGGAACATAAATACAATAAAAATAATTTAGTTGACATAACTCAAAGTCGCAAACATACAATCTACTTTAAACCATGACAACAACCAAGAACAACGAAAGTGTATTTAGCGACAGATAATTGCAACGTTGATGTTTTCAATCGCAACTGGCCGAAGGTTTCCTTCGATGTCGCATATTTTAAATCATTATATTAATTTCGCCAATAAATCGAGAAAGTACCAGGATGTGCTTCACCTAAACACCAATTTGAAGCCTCATTAAATCGTATAAGTATCCCATAATGTTAGTAATACCAGTGTTTGCTCGCAATGATGATTGCGACGGTGTATTTACGCAGAAACAACTCCAAGGCAGCTGCGCGATGACGTCATTCTCTTATTAATTCCACTCACCCCACACTGCCCTGGAGCCAACTCCCTCGAATACCCCATTTTAACACCTTTTCTGTTTCTCATTTACTCAAATTAACACGATATCCTGGGCATGTGACAAGCTGCCGACCGGCGGCCGCCGCGAGCCAAATCAATGCAATTTCACACTGAATTTATTTTATAACCCAACAAGATCAAAACTCTCTCGTCTCTCGTATTAAAGCTGAAAATGCACTGCCACAGCTAAAACAAGCCGCAAGGATGTTACAACGAGCGCAAACCATGACATTTTCCGGTACGCACTCTCGTTCGCACCTACCCATTTTCCGATACGAAAGACAGTGACGTACGTTTCAATCGGTTCGAGCACTCTCCCCGAATAATATCGGGTATCATATAGAATGCTAATTACGTCAAATTACAGGGCGAGATGAGTGAAGGTGCGAAAATTGGGTGTAAAAGCGAGGAGCTCTCATCAGCATATCATTATACAGTTGTTAGGGAGACACGCGAACTGAACTCGACAGTAGCCGAACGTGCGCACGATTCGTGTTTATAAGCGACTCTTTAATTGGTAGGTATTGGATTAAAAATAGTCATTTCAAACCTACTACTACCGTGTTGAAGTTTTGGAAAGATATACTCGTACATATAACAAGCGTAAAATTGCGCCAATATTTTAACGTATCCGAATGGGTTTTCGCCAATTTCAAATGAAGCTATCGTATAGAAACCGTTAAAAATAGCTAATGGTAATATCGTTCTCATGAAGTGTGGTTTGTTTTTATATTATGTGCACAATACATAAGTTTATTTACAAGTACAACAGTTTTAATATAAGTTTTATATATATACCACGGCACACAACACTAACCGTGTTAAGGAGCATTTAAACTCAGGCTACTTACTCTATTTCAGTTAAACGTACGTTATTCTATTTGTATATGATGTCCTTAATGCTATTTTTTGTCTTTTCAATCGTAGTCTTTTTAGTATTGTGGTAACTTCCAACGGATATAAAATTAAGATTACATGCTATTTAATCTCATTACAATAGTGATAAAAACATATGATGTTTTAAATTGATTAAGAGCCGTGTAAAATAGATTGAGGAAAGGTACCGAATACCTAAGAGATTTATGCAGAACTAGAAATTTAATAGAATGACTGTGGTTCTAGTTACACAACATCGGGCTAAGTGTTTACTTATGAAATACTACGAGCCTATAAACTGAGGAAGCGAGAATTATTTAATTAATGTATATCAAAAACATTAAATTTATTACACACGTAGGTACCTTTGAGTTCATCTATACATACCTACATACACATGCATAAATAAATAGATATAAAATTACAGCGTCTGTTTTTAATATTAAAATACCCGCTCATTACTAAATGTATATACGAGTATTTGTATACACGGTACATATACTAAAATAATATTTTTTTCAATTTTTGACTGTCAGTCTGTTTTTTCCGACTAATCTCTGGAGCAGCTTCTCCAATTTTGACGTACTTTCACTGACAGATAGCTGATCTCATAAGGAGTGTCTTAAACGACTTTAATCTTAGAAAAAGTTTTGACTCCTATGCGAACGAAGTAGCGGGCACAGTTAGTTTTTATATAAAATAGTAATACTGTTTTAATTATACTGTAAAATAATTAAACTTGATACAATTTATACTCAGTTGTAGAACTACGCGTTAGTTACACATGTGTCACACCTACGAACAAATGCGTTCCTTTAATCGAGTAACATACTTTGCTACAGCACCGTGACACTATTGGATGGTAGAGTCCATTTCCTCGCATGCAAATATACATATTTTCAAGTGTGCGGCAAACTTGAAACACTTATTAACAAGAAACTGTAGTTACTGGAGCACAATGTTAAGTGGCGTTTTATTACTGTTTTCACTTTCAAGTCGTAAAAGGAAAATTATGTTTCACGAGGCCGAGTGACATGGCGAATTTGTCAAAGCATTTCGGTTCAAATTTAAAATCAAGATAACAGTCCCATGGTGTGCTTTCATTATTTAAAGAAATAATGGGCCCCCATCAGAATGAATGTTTTAAGCTGTTTTACTGCTGCGTACCTAATGTTAAAAATATGAGGAACAGTGTACATATCTACATACATATACGACTACATATATTATAAAAACTTTTCTCATAATACCTATATACGTATCGCAGACATGCAGCCTGTCTAGGCTTCGTTGGCCACTGCAGTCCATGAGATTTATATCTTAGGATAAATAGAACTTTAATTATTTCGTATCGTTTACCGACTAGATGCAAGTTAGTCGGCTGATCAAGTGATTATTGGTTCGTTTTCCGGGTCGGGTACTTTTTTTTTTCTATATTAGATTTTTTCATAGAGGCTCGGAGTCTGGATTTGTGGCCAGTGTACAACTATAGGCTCACTACCTATTCCATGGTAAGATGTAAACGTAACTGATGACACCTGGAAATGTTCCTACTACACTTCTCTGTCTATCTTTTCGGGGCTTACAGTTGTGACGCTAGGCTTTTGTTTCTTATGATAGAACATTTTATTACTCCACTGTGTGATGCGGGTCTGTTCCCACAGTAAGACTAACTAATAAGTCCAAACCCTCCTGGTCTGAAATTAAAAAGGATTAGCAGAATTTAAAAAAAACTTCGATTACTTTATCCAGAACTTCGTGACGTGCAGTTTTACTAACTTCTTCTCCATGATATAGCGTGTGATAATTAGTTTAAAGCCTCGGTGTGCCGCAGCGGGAGCCTAAAGTCTATACCACTAAGCTTTCACGGCTGGATATAACTCTATAAAAAGCTTTTATTTACGTGTAATAAAATTTCACAAAGTTGTTTATACGGAAACATTATCACGATAGATATCGCGTATACACATGCTAACGTATATTCCATAAAGTTGCAAAAATAACATACGACGTCAGGACTATATATTTTAAGAGACTACGTTGAGAGTATTTTGAAAGCAGCCATAACTGACAATATGCGCCCTAAATACACGAACATGAGACTATTTTAAAAAGACTTATAAAACTAAACACTTTGTAGAACTGTGAATACAGAATAACGTATCAAAATATGTTCGTAAAACCTAAGACAGTGAATAAGCTTTTTCTCAGTGCTGGCATCTGCAATTACCATCAAGCGTAATAGGGGTGGCCTACCATATAGTAAAAAGTAGATGTACAAAGATACATTAGATAAATGAAACTGAAAACCAGCAAATAACTCCACATAAATAATGAAGTGACAACGCGTTTGACCAACGTCGCAATTTGGTTATTCGCCGATGCAATCCCAAAGTAAGATATAGCGACAGATCTCTAAGAGTTTTATTTTTACCTGAGATAATGAACATAACAATGAAATAAAACAAACACCGAAAGTGTTGCGAGCGTTAAAAGCAGTTACAAGCGATTCCTTCCGACCTTGAACAAATAGGGGAGAAATAAATTCTAGGGGTTAGAGCGATGTGCTCGTACATGATACGATTACTGTGAATAGTTCAATGAATGTTGGGTGGTATGCATTTTGTTAACCCTAAAGCACCGATTTCTATCAGTAATAATTTCAAATACTAGGTCTAAATGATACTATGTAGGCACCGGTACTCGTATGTACCCGACCCACTCGTATACACCCATAAACACTTTTCATACCCTCAAGTCGTACTATCTTTAACATTACATCCGAATGTGCCATCTTCATCAGAATACAAGGAATTCCATATTAGATGTAACGGTCTCATAGCTGGTCGTTCAGTAATAAAAAGGTGATGAAAAGGTATAATGGTTGCAAGTACATTCGACCTAACACCATGCAATAATTGAATCAGTTAATAAACGCTGCCTTGAAGTCCACACCAAGCTAACTTTTTACAAAATTCCAACACGGTACTATTCTACCGTTAGGCAATTATTTTCCCTCTTATCTCAATTAAATTTAATTTATTATAAACAAAAATGTACGAGTGGAGCTATACCGCATAACATTATACAGCGCCGCGAAATAAATCACGAAAATAATTTTAGCTTTAAAATGACACGAGTAAGGAAAAGCTAGTTGGCGTGCAATAATATGGTGTTTCGAGTATAAGAGTTATATACCAATCGCACGAATTGTATTTTTAAAAATGTGTAACCCAACGGAACATAAACGAAAACGTTCAGACGAATTTGTTCAACATTCAGACGTTATAATTCCGTAACCTTATTTATCCGCGTCACCCTTACCGCCTCTCTGTAAACATTGGAAAATGACACATATTATGCTGGAATAGAACTGATTTTTTAATAGTGTTATATTGTTGATACATTGTTGTGACGCGAGCGTGTTGTTCTGAAATTTTTCCTTCCTCGACTCGGTAAAATCACGTGGGAAATGTCGGGGGACAAATGCAAACAGTGGTAATTCGAATCGGGCTCGAATTAAAAGCGCGACTTGATAAAAGTACGCGAGTTATAATATTTGTGTGGTACAAGACAGAAGCTATTTGAATTTACGTATATCAAGGTTACTGGCTACTCCAGGAGAGAGTTAGAAAGGAGAGGCATATGACCGTACTACTCCAACGCAAAAATATATTTAAATTGTTTTAAATGTGCTGTATTAAGTGCGTATTTGCAAACATATAGTTAGTTTGATTAGGAGAAAAGTTTAACTATTAAGTAATGTGACAAGCTGGCTAATAGTTTTTACAAAAAAATCATAAATTCAAAAGAAATGTTGGTAACAATAATACAAACCAGCGGCTTATAATGTTATTATAATTCTCTATAATCTCAATCGTTTTCACACTGCTGAAGAGCGCGACTTCATCTCATGCCGTTAACTGTTTATCCATTACAAATTAATATTCAAGACTAATAAGGAATACGCAAAAACAGCTTCATGTCAAAGCCAGGAACGCTTAGATGGTTCTTCGGGTATTGCAAAACTTCGGACAACGTTGACCGCGTAGCGAGGGTTGATATGCTATTTGTCTATCTAAATAAAGGAGAAAACATATAACGCATTAAGAATAAAACATAACGAGGGCCTACGAGATAGATAGACCCTTTGAATAAAATCGTATCCACTAGTTATAAAACACTCTTAAGTCTTTAAATTACATTAATAGGAAGACAAAGATTCTTTTCATTCAAAGTTTAAGTAAATTTTGTTCTCTTAATAGATTCGTTTATATTATATTTCATAAAAGAGAAACAAGATGTCGACTCGATTAACTGCTATTTTGTCGCGGCGATACGAGATTTCTGTAGCTTATGATTTACGCCACACAAGTAAAATATGCCGTAGACAAATGAAACCTTATCGCAACGCAATAGCACCTATTAAAATGCAAGTTGTTACAATAGAGTGCGTAGAGTGCAGTGAGATAATTATGCTTGCTCTTACCACGTCATTGTAGAGACACTACATTCGTGATAATAGCAGAAAAGTGGGCATTTAATGCCTAATATTTAAGACCATTTTACTTCAGATCGTTTTGTTTTTGTCTATGACGGATTTTATTAAAAGTCGTTTTAGATTTATTTTGTCTTAGATTTATTTTGTCGTTTTAGATTTATTTTGTATTAAGACCATCTTAGGGCTCTTTGCCAGAACCTTTAAGCCATTTCATTTAGTAGAACAACATTTAGCGAACTATTTACTGATATGTCCCATGAATTTCATGGTAAAAAACAGAATTAATACAAATAATACGTTGTGATAATATGAGATAGAAGAAAAAACCAACATCAAGTAAAATAATTTCCTTTCAATTTATCATACAAATATTCAATACTTTTGTGTAGCAGTTACATTATACTATGTAAGGGTACATTGTTTCACACATTTAAAAGAATTAATAGAACGTAGACGAAGGACGACAGGTGGGTAAGAATGAAGATGTCTGGCACTCCGTGCTCTCTGCCTACCCCGCATGAGACCTGGCGTGAAGATATGCATGTACATTTAAAAAATAAAGTCGAAGTTAAGTTTTGTGAATATATTGCTTCACTTGCTATAATAAAGCTTAAATAATTGCTTATTACGAAATTATTAATTTTTGTAATAAACTATTTAATACTATATAATTACTTTTAAGTTGGATTGGATCCATACAATCATTTCGAAAGTATATTAATCAAATAACCGTATATTTTCAATAGTAAAACATATAGGTACTTATATAGGTATTTGTTTGGTCGCGTAGAGTTCATATTTTGTATTGAAAGTTCGATGCCCGCGTTGATGTCTTTTCTTATCACGATCTATATCCATACAGATAGAGATGAGTTCCGGAGATAAAATAAATGCTTTAAAATTTTTGGAACATAAATTGAATTTATTTTGTATTATATATTTTCAGCATTTTTACAGCTTAAAGAGTACGGACAAGAAAACTTACAATTTATTTTTATAAACACCGGGAGGAAAATGTACTGCAAGGATATTTCAGTCTATCATAATTTCATGATAATAAAATAACTGACTAAATAATACAAGAAAAATGTAAAACATTAATACTTAACATTATAAATTTGACATTCTTATCTTAAAATTAAATATTAATTAAAAATGAGATGTATTACGTAACTCACCTTTCTGCTGAGCCTAGAATTCAGTTATATGAACTATGTATAAAAAAAGAATATCGTACATAATACGAAATAATTCAGTCACTAATCAAACAGTCTCTACAACCGGAAAAGTTCCACAAATAAATGAATACAACCTAACACAATGACACTAAATGTAAATGCTACAATGAACTTCGTAACGACTTTAGAAACCGTGAAAGTAAACACCGATTGGAAATTCAAATTAAAAGTATGCGTTCGAAATTCGGAAGTCGAACGGCCCGTGAGTCGTGCGATGCTTCACGCGTAAGCTCGACGCGAAGCGCGGATCGCTTGTAACGGTTAGGAGCGTGTCGCGCCCCGGCCCCGCCCCCGATCGGAACGGTGGGGACCGATACACCTCTTAGCTTCTTCACACTTGCCACGTACCTACTAGTTGTACCACTCACTATGAACTATGAAACCCCCGCTTCAAAAGCCAATGTGGGTGTTGGAAGGGGGATTTGTATGCAAAACGAGGACCTTGTTATACTGGACGTTATCTATAATTGAATTTTACATTCGTGATGCGCAAATTTGAATCTTATGGCATCGCAACAAGGATTAATGGAAGGTTTTGGGGGGAATTGTAAGTGATCTTTTGGCGCATCTGGGCGGGAAGATAAAGGCTGTTTATAAAATGTAATAGCAGTTGGTAGGTAGCTAGGACAGCGACATATCTAAACATTTTCTATCGGCAAACGGCGATTAAGCGAATTTATTTTAGGGGACCGAAGGAACTTATGTCATGACTGTCTCCAAGTCCTGTTTCAGCAGCAACTGGTTTAATGGATTTATTACAATTGCTTTGTCCTTGCTTGAATCGTTAAAACAATTATACATGCCTGCCTAGCTTTATGTTTTATGAAACAAGTCAAGCATGACTTATTTAAAAAATAATGTTAAATATTAATTGTATTTTATTGCTGAACTAATTGTTATGTTTTCTATTTATTGCGCCTCGAACGTCTAATGGAATATAGTCAGTCTTGGCTATAAATTTATATAATGGGAAGTTTTTTATTTCGATTAATTACCGTTTTGATACATTATTATGAATAAAAATATTACTACACATGTTAATAAACTGCAATATTTCCATTTCGTCCAGACAAGCTATAGGTACCTACTATTATCGTAATGATTTATAAAATATTGGTTCATAATAAGATCTCTACATTATTCTGATTAAGAGCCAGTTAAGATATTTGAACATTAACACGCAGCTATAAAAAGCCATGATTATAATAAAGGCTTAGTTTAATAACATCATACACTAATTCATTCCCGTTGCTCCGCTTGCTTTTTGAACGCCAATACATAGTTTCAAACTCTACATGAAGATAATGATTAAGTAAATTTCATTTGAAATGTAACTATCGTTCTGTTCTAGAACAGTGCGGGTAGGCAGATTTCAAACACCCTAAAGAGCTCTGAAATAAGTGAGTGGGTTTTCCTGATTTCGCAGAAACAAGATATTATCTGTTAAATTATATACTTTTCCAGCCGTTATATTAAAAATATTCTGAAATTGTTGTGGATAAAATTGCCTTGATATTAAAAATACACTTATCACACTAGCACAAGAGAGCGACCTTTAGGCTGCTACTAGAAACAAATATTTCAGCTGTTGAACCTTAAAAGAACATTATTTTTATACAAACAGTATTGTCGTCGTTTGTATACATAGATACATGTTGCAGGAAACATAAAATAATATTACATGTAGTAAGTTAAATGATCTCCGCCGCGAACTCGCTGCAAGCGCCGGGAGCTCATGAGGAAGGACCTCGTACAGGTCCGAAACTAGTCGGGCCA
>DWDT01004821.1:0-10888 GCA_018245595.1 Microceris scylla
ATTCCGAATATATAAAAAACTCATTTTGGCCCCTAGTGTCGCTTGGTAACTTTTTTCATTCCACCGTCGAATTATGTGCTTAAAAGACAGATTCTATCCATACACAAATGTAAAATATTTTCTGAAGTAAAACGTAAAAAAATGCAACATCACGTCTATATCTTCCCGAATGAGAAGTCAGAGGAATATCAAGTCTGAGAAACATAATAGTAGCCGGCCCGGGTATCGAACCCATCCTCTCTCGCTCATCAGTCGCGTTTGCAATTACTGGAGCAGCGAGGCCGTCAAGTTTCTAAAGTAAATAAACTATTTGTTAGCATTATTTTTATTATAATATGTTTCTATTTAAACGTGTAATCGTTTATGTAAGATATTATTAACCTTGAAATATGAGTTCAAGGAAAAGACGCGCACGGAATCTTACATTTGGAATGAGCCTTATAATTGAGTTTAGTACATTTAATTGTGTACTATGCGTTAACTTAATTAATATTAGTTTTCTTTTGTTATAAATAGCATTAATTATTCCACTAACGGTAACATTGTTGCACGTACATGTATATAAAATAAACCATTATTATACTTTATTATAACGTTAAACATTAGTAATTAAAAAAAAATTAAGTTCCTCGCGGATCGGAAAAGCTAAATGTGGCGCGTTTCGCACTGGATGGTTGAACTTTAGTCGAATTTTTTTCTTAACATTTAGAATTATGCATCCCGTCCATATTGTTACCGTTAGATAATTGTTAAATACCCTTGGATGGCGATTCAGTTTAATAAAGTCATACATACATATTAGCTAGTAAACCTTATCATTTACTTACCGATGGAGTCGGGTAGTGCACAGTAAGGCAGATGAGTGAGAAAATTGATTTAACTATAATATATACCATACTTAACTAATACGTAAACGATGTTGGATAAGAAAATAAACGAAACATAAATGAATAAATGAAGGAAACTAAATAACTTGTTACAAGCGAAACGAGTTAAATGACTCAGAGTCACGATACAAAATCAGGCTCCACCCACCGCTATATTGTATTAATTATTCACCATTTTTGTTGGTGGTAAAAGAGGAAGTTTTCTAAGTAACTCCACGCCGAGATCTAAATGTCCTCCAACGCCGTATATGTCTCACCTGGCGGACAACGATCGTACAAATCTTCTGACGGCCCACTACAGTATAAAACTCAAGGTAGTGCCTACAATCAGATATCACTTAGAAAATTATAAAAAAAAATTTTGAACAACCTTATAACAATATAAAGTAGTTTAAGGCAAAAATAATTGAAACCAAGAACTTTTAAACTACGTGCTCTCTGCGTACTCCGTAAGGGACTTAACGTGACGAAATAATAATTATAATAAAGACAAAGATAATTTTTTTTCCTCGTAAAATTGTTCTAGTTTTAACGTAAAATCCGACCAAATTTGATAGCCCACAAGTAGGAATTCGTTATACAACATGCGGTTTAATGCCGACCAGGGTTATACCGCCCGCAAGAGACACAACCAAATATGTACATATGTACGTATTATCCAACTTTACTTCAGTTATGATTCAATAGGATTTTCCAAACAGTCCATTAAAAAATACGTTAAACATAAATATCGCCTTCAGGGTTTTTCTCTAGATGATATTTTTGTTAACATCACATTTTGGTCAAATATGAATTGTCTTTTATTGTACAAGTTTTACCAGAAAAGAATTAAGCCACGTAAATCGGTATTCAAATAAATTAAGATTGCATTACACTGAGTCCAGAGTTACGTTTCTGTTGACACAATGTTGGGAATGAATTGAAAGACAAGCAAGAATCACTTCTTAAACAAACGTCCATGGATGTCGCCCTACCTATTTTAGGGGTAGGTAGAGTTTCACGCTTATCTACCGCCGACGGTTCCGAAAAATTATTTCGCCTCTCTACGTTCATTTTTTCATACATGCTCATCTATTAAAGATACTGTTCAGCTGGCCTCCTTTTAGAATGGCTCAGATTTATTTGAAGCACTTGCACCTAGATCTGCCTCCTTCGACTCTACCGTTCACATTCACCTTACATAGCAATGTGAGAGAAATAGCTCAAATCTAATATCACGCTAACTTACTATTTATGCCACTGTGATACAGCAGTTTTTACTGTGCACCTTAGCTATTCGCAACGCCTGCAAATCAAATGTCAAGTTATAGTGCACTATCATGACATGGTACTGTTAATATACAACCTCCATAAGTGTGCTTAGCCCGGTTGTGTTGCTTCTGGTCACCCGTCAAAACTTGCTATATACATATGTTAGACAGAAACAAAAAATCCAACAGCACTTCACTATTGCAAGTTGATTTACAACAATGACTAACCAATAAACACGATAACGGCTTTAACACTCGAATATCCTACGATAATATAGTCCAATAATGACTGAAAACATCAAATTCCAATATATATAAATAGTTTACTGAAGTTCATAAACATAATAAAAAAATCAGATTGTCATAATTACGTTATTCAAGAGTCAAATACGTGTTGACAGTGTCGTTGGTCGAATGGTTGCAGCGCAACTGCTGATCGAAATGTCCTGAGTTCGAATCCCGGGTCTGAGAGTATTTGATTTTTCTTACTGAGATTTTCCTAGAAGAAATTTCTATTCTTTACTTGTAGATCCAAGTTCAGACCTGTGGCCGGTTTGTGGCTAAACTGGGACACCTGTCATGGGACGTAAAAAGTAACTGGTCAAACGTGGGAGTATATTACGCTCCTCTGCCCAACCCTTTGGAAATTAAATGTGGGATGTGACGATTTCAAGTATAGTCTATGTAATAAAATCTTACATTGGGAATCCCTTCAACGAATACAGGAACCATCGATACCATCAATTCGCGATTCGTGAATTTATCCACCCTTGGACATAAGTCTCTCCAATAGCACGCCACTGCAATAATAAGAATAAAGGTACTTAAACTGTAAAGATACAATATTTCAAGTGTTCAAGTCTGTCCAAGGGCGTTGTTCAATCTCAAGTGAACTACTGAACTTAACATTATGCATTTCAAGCTTGAATATTAAATGAGCGTGAATATTCCATGCCCAGCAGTGGGATATAAAAAGATGGCAATAGGAAAGAAGCATATTGTCATCAATATGTATTATTGATCATATAACATTTTTAATACAAGGCTAATGTCACGCGATACCTATATCTTTTTCTTCAGAGCAGTGATAAGTATCTTGGCAGGGAAACTGGTTTCCTCGAGGTTGCCATGAACCAGGGGAGACCCCCATTATAGCTTGTCAAGAACGCAACGGTATTATACGTATACATATGTATATATATTGAATAAATTTGCATATATTAAATCTTTTGTAATCGCTTAATTTTTATTTCGAACCAAACAAAAAAATTCAATAAAACTAGCCTTTTCTTGTCACAATTATCCGCAGTTATTTTCATTTAAAATGGTTTGAGTTACATTAAGCTTACCTCTTAATATAAATATTTAAACTAAAGCAGAAACAAGATCAATGGTGATTTCAAGAAACGTATATATAACTGCGTTGTAAGGCATTCGATAATTATTCTAATGTTAACGTAACGTAACTTCACGCCTGTAATTCCCTAAGAAATAGGCAGAGGAATGCAGAACACTCCCACGTTTCACCGATTATTCTAATGTTCATTAAACTTATTACAAACCAGGTCTGTTGGTTAATTATTTAATAGCAAACGATATATACTTAAATCTGTAACAATTCAGCAATATCTTATATCCTTTGTTTAAAAACAACTAAACTAAAAATATTGTAATATTCACATAGTGAAATTTTGTCAGAGCAAACGACACACCAAAAATGGTAAAACGTTACACCGTAATAGTAATTATAATTTAATAATGACGTGTAATTTAATTAATAAATTAACTTAATGTAATAATTATTACTATGAAACAATAATTAATAATTATATTAGAAACGTCTATTTATGTATAACGTACTATACGTTATGTCTTACGAAAGATATAAAATGTAACGTGTGAAGCGAACTCAATATTTCGTACGCGTCGAGCAGGAACACGTGAGTAAAAACGTGCTGCCTTCTTGTGATGAGTAATTACCAGACGAAGCCGCCAAACAAAGAGTAAATCATGTGTAAATAAAACTGTGGCTAGACGAGAATTATATTGTACCTGGATATAACTGTATCTACGAGTATGCATAGTGTGCACTTCACAAGCATCCAAACGAGGAGATTTCATTTTAAACGTAATATTTTAATAGTTAATTACGGGCAACGATATTAAAATTATCTATATTCAAAAAAACTCTTTTTAATTACATCCTCCGTTTATAATAACTTTAGCATCACTACAGCACTTGGACAAAATATGTATTTATCAATATCATACAATAAGTTATTCGGGATACACGGTTAAGGAGGTTGATATATAGTAACGGAAAGACGAGTTCATTAGCGAAACAAAACTTCCAGACAATTTCATATTTTAGGGATTGATTTAAATATGGATTCTAAATTATATGCATCTGTTTCTTTCCACAGCTCCGACCAAAACGTGCAAGGTACCCAATTCGGACGCGGGGACTTGCATGTTGCTGGCCAATTGCAAGCCTTTGATGGACATCCATAAAAAGAGACCAAAGACCGAAATCGAGGAGAGGTTTATCAGACAGTCGGTGGCCTCGTGCGGGAGTCGAGGCTCAAAAGTCAAGGTACAATTTAATTTAATTATTTATATTTTTTCCACATTCACTAATCTGCCTTCCTAATAACCAGTACAGGATTTGCAAATTGGCGATTTCGAAAACAAAACGCGGTGAACTGAGTAATTAAAACCTGCTCAAATATATATGTCTATTACGAGGCACACATTAACAATAGAATAAGTCATTCAATAACACAATGATTATTTCTCAATACTAAACTTTTAGCTTCAAATGTATGTACGAGCATTTCTGACCTTCGCAACGAACCGTAACTGTTCGCAAGGAACAGTCTCCGCCACAACCCCGTTGCAATCGCCTACAGTTCATGATGAAAAACCACTTATAGATCCAAAACTAATCGGGCCATCCCAGAAAACGTACACTTAATTCGTTACATATATAATCACATCTATCACCCGCGAGACATTTAATAGTAGCACTTTAACCTATTCCATGGGACTTAAACGTAAGTGGTGATATGTGGGAGTGTACTACACTCCTCTGTCTACCCCTTCGGGGATTACAGGCCTGATGTTACATTTATTTTTACCTTAACATATTTAATTAAATATCTACATTGTCCTTAAATGACATATGAAAACATCCGGCCGATGGGATAATCATGAGCGCGGACCTACTATGTACAATAAACAGCAATGAAGCTGCGCAGTTCATATTGCTGTAGGCTCACGCAATTGGGCGAGAGTACTATTTCTCAAACAGCTGGATATAAATAAGTTCGGTCGTCCAGCTATAGAAATGCTTACACACATATCATCATCTGATGTTATACTTTCAGGTGTGCTGTCCACCAGCATCGCAATGGTCGAAACTGTCTGTCGTACCGGTAGATTTCCCCGAGCCGATCTCGCCGAGCTCGATCAGACCGGAGGAGCCAAATAGTGAAAAGATTGTCTCAGCGGTGGGTGATGGTGTTGGCGACAGAATCGCTAATCCGTTAAGCATTCCCCCTGCAACTACTGACATGCTAACGAATTTTCAAACTTGGCTTACCAACTGGACTCAATCTGGACAATCATCAGGTGTTTGTGGAATTGATGTGAGCAATGCTAATAGAATTGTTGGTGAGTTAAATTTATTATATCAATTCTTTTTTAAGTGAAGGCAGTGGAAATTAAACGGGTACCAGTCACGAGTGACTATTAAGCAGTTAATTAATTTGACTAATAAATAATTTGCATTAGTACGTAAAAAAGTCAGCACATATTAGTACGATACTTAGTATGATAATTTTTTGAACATTAACAAAACTTGGAACTTTTTTGAGCCCACAAAAAAAAATTCAGCGTGTAGGGAAAGTGATAGGTTTCATTATAATTTTATATTTTTCATTATCAAATTGCAGGTGGCAATGCCACGGCAATCGATGAGTATCCTTGGCTCGCGCTTCTAGAGTACGGAGAGAATGATTTCCGCTGTGGCGGCAGTCTCATCTCTAAACGCCATGTATTAACTGCCGCTCATTGTCTCTATATCAAACCGTAAGCAATATTCCTTTTTTATGAAGTCATGGTCACTAAGGTCACTATCATCATCCATCCAACCACATCTTCATAATCATCATTATCACTAACCACCACCATTCATAATATATTAATTTATTGTATTCCCATCCTTTCCAGATTTCTTTGGTGAACCTAGGCCAATTTTATTTTATGATTGATATGATTTCCATGATTGAATCTAACAGATATTATAATTAATAAATAATGTTCAAATATTTTTAGACCTCAAATAGTTAGCTTTTTGGAAAATTTGTTCTTTGCTTGTTTGTAACTCAATATCAATGGACCGATTTTAACCTTATTTGGCGCGATTGTAAGTTATAATATGAATCAAGATTTAGAATACTTTTGACTTTATTATAAAGTAAGGTCTCTATCCTATAAGGCTGCACGAATGCAGTCTGGTAGAAAGATCGCCGTTAATCAGTGGGAAAAATGGTTGAATTTCAGGAGTAAGGTGCGTCTTTCGGAGTACAACATCACGTCATTCCCAACAGACGTGGTAGAGACGAACGGCGGTGGCAACGAGAGTATCACCGTCCAAATTGTTGCTGTTCTTTGGGCACAAAAACACCCCAAACACGAATTCCGCACACCGCTTCACGATATCGGTCTCATTAAGTTGGCGGAAGAAGTCGTATTCTCAGGTGAGCAATGTCCAAAAGGCAAAAGACGAAACATTGACAAGATAATCAAATAGACTTGTCGCTGCTGCTTGATCAATGCTGTGTTCACCAACCCCTCTAGAAATAGTACAATTTTTATGCAGCAGCTTATAATCGCGAGCTAATAATGATAAGAAATATTTGCTTCCATTGTTTTTCAGTGAAGTTAAGATAATTTATTTCTACGCTTAATACCAAAAAACTTCATTTAACAATCTTCACATCTTCACGTGAAAACATAAAAGCAGACAGAGATAGAAACTAGTTTGTCACTACTATTGCTTGACATATTACAATATTATCATCAGTCTATTTAATTCCACTGCTCCGGTCTTCGCTAAAGGATTTGTGTCCAGAATATCCACGCAGGGCATGCAGGGTGGGGATTACAGAACACGGCTCCTCGCATTGCCTACGCTGTTGACTTACTTACTACTACTTACGCGAGGATACTTAGCCGTGCCTCCGCAGACTGCCCAATACGGCAATCTGCCATATTACAATATGGATGAAAGAAATAGAACAATATAATTACCTAGCAGTAGTATCCATGAAGTGTACTTAGCGCAGAAATTGGTACATTAGCATTGACCTAATTAAGTGAACTAAACAGTTTTTGCAAAATATTGCAGTAATTTCATCAGCTAATTTACAATTTTTAGATTTCATCAAACCCATTTGCCTGCCTACGAAAGACGACAAGGCACAATTCACAATCGGCACGAACTTCACGGTGGCCGGATGGGGTAGCGACAACGTATTCGCTTTAAGCGACGTGAAGAGATCCGTCATCCTGCCGTACGTAAGCACGGAAGACTGTAGGATGTTTTACAACATTCAGGAGGAAAGCCAGTTGTGCGCGGGCGGTATGAAGGGCCAGGACAGTTGTCGAGGTGATTCCGGTGGTCCCTTGATGTTCGAGAACATCGACTCATCCAGCTACGTGGTCACGGGCATAGTATCATTCGGGCCCTCAACGTGCGGCACTGAAGGGCAACCGGGCTTATACACATACGTTTATAATTACGTCGACTGGATCAACAAGTTGATGAATAGCCCTTGAGAAATACACCGGCACAGTTGTACGTCGCTTTCTGTGTTCACAAAATCTGAATCACCAAAGTCTAATTGTTTGTATAAGGTAAAAATAATATATATTGTATTATTGCAGTAATTATGTACGACTCGGAAATCGAAATAATTGCCATACGTATTTTATAATCTTCATTTTATATTTTAGGAGTTAATTTAAAATTAGTTATTTAATCTATGTAGCCTGCGTCTCTTTCAGGGCTTTAAATTATTATCATCATATACAATTTCAATGAATTTGAATAACGGTTTCATCGTGTAATCGAGAAGATGGAGAGATATGGAGAGATATGGAGAGAGATGGAGAGAGAGGGAGAGAGAGGGAGGGAGAGAGAGAGGGAGAGAGAGGGAGAGGGAGGGGGAGTGAGAGGGAGAGAGGGGGTGAGAGGGAGAGGAAGGAAGAGGAAGATAGAAACATTACGTATGTATTTATAATATAGTTGTCGAAGTAATATGAATTTACAAAATGAATTTACGAAGTGTTCATTGTAGCATTTTTGTGGATTTTTATATTAGTAGGAACTTACTCAATGATGTAATTAATGTATTCAATAAGTATTTAATCTTACGTTTAGGTGGGATGATAATCTGCAGATTGAACAGGCTTTGTTGTACGTAACTGTTTGAAACGTGGGAGTCTACTACATTCCCCCGCCTACGCCTTCAGGGATTACAGTTCCTTTGTTGTACAAACATTGGGCGTAGGCAAAAATACAGAGAATAGGACGCGATGGCATTTATTAGAGAAGGACTATGACCAGCGCTGGACTGATACAAGCAGATAGCGGTTTCGAAAGATTTGTAATAGTTTAGTACTTAACCTCTGCAACACTGGGAGAGGAGGCGAGAATTTCAAAGGTCACAAATCCTTCTAAGCATGTCCGTTTAACGAAGACTTGCCAATTCTCTAAATTTTCATCACGGCTTTAGACGGCCATCGGCTCCTGCCCAGAGAGGTGAAGCACGAACTTAACTCTTCACAAATTAAGAATAGACCCATATCTAACGATGGAATGAAACAGGGTAGATGATGATGGAGTGAATATTAAGAATTAGTCCATGACACAGATTTAGGGTACGTCATGTGATAGAATTCCTTTCTCTAGTCAAACATGAAAACTTTGTGCCTAAAAATTCACCATGATCTTTTTCAACATGAGTATTCAAATGTTACATAAACACGATAGCAGATTTTTAACTACATCGAAATAAGATTATATACATATGTCAGGGAGAATAGAACAAGATTAATTTTCGAGTATATTGCGAGAAGTATGTATGCATGAGCGTGAGTGAGTGTTAGATAATACCTTTGTGTTCTGATTAGAATGAAATACGTAAACGAATAATATCGATTTCAATGTATAACAAACATCACTTGTATCTTTAATCATGTGCCAATGATTTACCTACACATATCGATTATTTAATAGTTTTTATATCGATTATTTCAGTTTTCTTTTTAAAACTTATTAAAAAAAAAATAACAAACAGTTATATTTAAAACCATTTTTTATAGATATTTTTGTGATGTACGATGTTATATTATAGTGTGTGACAACAGCAAGTATTCCGGATTTCTGATTCGTTTTGTAAATAATAGATGTAAGGCGAAGTATGTATGTTAATAGTGAATAGAAAAATATAGCGTGATCTTAGTATATTGTAGTTAATAAGACATTTTTATTAAGTTGATTATAATTTATGAATAGTTGTAAGAAAAATAAATTACAATAATAAATGAAATTTAAATAACTCGTGAGTGTTTTTTCTCCTAAATATCCATAATTAAAGTGTATACGAGTACATGTATATACGTTCTAGCTTGAATATAATAATAATATAGTTAGTATGACTAAAACCTCAGTATCGCCCTAACAACACTCTTACACCCCGCTTCGTCTGGTTGTTACTTTAAAAATATCTTACGCTTTTAACAAAACAAAGTTCAGTGGTCAATTCTGAATGATATTTTATTTTGAAAAATAACTACATTACTGCCTTATCTTGTTGTTTTACATATCAAAGTAAAATAAAAAAAATCCACAGTTTTACTTGTTTTTTTTTATTTAGCTCGACAAACAGGCAGACGGGCCACCTGGTTATACGTGGTCATCGTCGCCGATTAACATTTGCAATACTCAAGAAGTGGCCAATGCCTTGCCGGCTTTCAATGAATACTCTCTCAGTACAATAATTTCACCACGCTAATGTTATCTAGTACATATTGTATAATTTTCCTTATATTTAACATACACAGTAACGGTACATGTAAGCACATGGTGCATCAGGTCAACGCCTAGAGTTAAGTGGTAAATGGAACCCATCTACACATTTCATGACTAAATACCAAAGGGGACTAGAAGTCTTCTTTAGAAAGGTCACGTTGTGGCTGTCCAAGTCGAATTTGGAATGTTTTTTACTGTAATACTTCCATCTATGAAACTTCTATGGGTTGAATAAAACAAAAGAGGGCATTGCTGCTAATCAGCAGACGGAAATATCCACGTATATCTCATAACGTGGGGTATTTCTCATTGCGATCGTTAAAAGTTTTCTACTCCAAATGTTTATTTATTAGCTCATGCTTTATCGTTGTTAACAAAGGTCCGAAGTAATGCCAAGTGGCACTTTCTGCTAGTCAACCCAGGAGATGTTGAAAATTTAGTAGGTTCGGATCAAACTTCTTTAAACAGTAAAAATTTAGTAGGTTAGGATCAAACTTTTTTAAACAGTATTTAAAAACTTACCTCGAGCATTTGTAGCAGCGTCTGCTATTTTCTGGAAGGCGTCAAGGAACGTCGCGATAGCCACCAGCGCCGATCTGAAAATTAATTATGCATATAATTATATTTATACATAGATATTATGTGACCAATAC
>DWDT01004822.1:0-10887 GCA_018245595.1 Microceris scylla
AGTAGACGTGACAATATGTATATATTATGTAGGTATATTATGGGTAATAAGAACTTACTACTATTGAGCCTTTATTAATACCTACCTACATACAAATACCTACCTAATATAAAGTTGCAGAAAAGATTTTGTCTTTTAATTTCAAATATTATACGGCCAACGTCTGCTTTGAAAGATATTTTCTTATTAAAAGTAAGGCAGTGAGCTTTTCTTTTTTCATGTATTGCCAGTTTCAACCAAAAGTTTAATTTCGAGCTGGCGGTATGGAACCCAAGCTGTGGTTCTTTAAAATTTTTATTCTTAACTAGAAAGTCAATCAGTCGTATAATGAGACATACGAGAAACGATTAATTGTAGCAGGACATAAGAATATATGTATATCTTTCGCTTTTTATGCACCCGCCTTATTTGCTTTTTCATGTGTTTCTAGGCATTAAATTTGCCCTATGTTATGCCTGTGTATGGTGTGCAATAAAGAGTAAATAAATAAATAAATATTATCAACAACGGTCGTGACACATTACGTTGTTTATATTCCTTGTTGGAGTCTTACTTCATTAATCGGCGCGGTGTTCTCTGGCGCGGCGCCAGCGCCCCGAGACCGACCGCTTCCGAAGCTCTGCTCAGTGTTATCCGGCCACGTACACGTATGCTCCAGATGAGATCGCGATATAGTACGTATTCTTGGAAGTCATTAATATAACATTATTACGTTCGCTTACGTATATAAGACGCTTTATATACACTGACACTGTTTTCGTTTGTGAAGTAGTTGAATAAGCGCCACCCTCTTCACCCTATCCTCTCTGCATTACTTCGTTTGACATTAACTAACGTGATAAATCTTGGCCTACCCTGTAAGGGATCTGCCGTGACGAAATAATGATAATATCTCGACGTCGGAACCCACAAATAGTTAATAATAATAAGGAATAAGTCTCCGATCCGAAATAATTTGATATATTCAGCTGTGTTTAATGTGTCAATATAGTCGTGTAAAACGAATTTGAAGAATTGCGAAAACGAACATAAGGACCTAATTACAGTCGTAATCGTAGCGTTGGACGGATTATAGGGTAAACGGAGCAGTGAATTAAGTTCAAACTACTAACTTCGTAGATTATACATATTATTATTTGCATATTTACATAAATGGTGTTCTTCAATAAACGTATTTGTTTTTTATACAATTGCTATTGCAAAAGTAATTCTATATTTCTCTACGTTTCTTCCGAAATCCATATAAAAATATTTTAGCCCTGAATTTTTGACAAAACTAAACTAAACTTTACATTGTTCTCTTGCCTAAATTTATATAAATTTTAGAAAACGTAAAGCACATAGAACCAATAAAGGATGCTCTTATTACTTTTAAAAACCTTATGGCACTGTACAGGTGAATGCTACGTCTAGTCAAGGCTCCAATCGATCAGGCATTCCGTAAGCGTGACAATGTGAACTATTAAAATGAAAAAAATCCCAAACATTCCCAAATGGGCTCACGTGGTCATCGGAAGTGGAACGCCCGTTCACATGACTGACGACTGCATGACGGTCAGCATTCCGTTCGATGAGTCACAGCTCCTTCTTACAAAACGTGATTTATCTAAGTGCAACGTACCTGGAACAAGAGATTACTTTTATTAGTCGCGTGTCGGTGAGAATTTTATTGGTGGTCCAATTTTATACTGTGCAATAGAAAACTGATAGATACTAAATAAATAGTAGGTACTTTAAAATATTGTCGGTATGTGTAAAAGATGTGGACTGGAAGTTTTGTAAAAATTGTAAATTCAAAAATGAAATACGGTAAAAATGTTTTAGCGCGATCCAGTACGTGAGGAAATGCAATATTGTCTCTCTCTCCCCCCGTCTCTAAATCCACAGTCGGAACACGGATCTCCTCTGAGAACGTAAAGGTTAAAATGACTCAATCTTGTCTAATAGGAAATAACAACTAATTCATACCAAGGCATTTCCTAAATGTTCCGAAAACCATTCGACAACACGATATGAGTTACATAACAAAAACAACTGAGACAGACTCGTTATTACTATCCCTGTCACTGCTTGAAACGTGCCAATCGCAATGACAGCTTCCAAACGGGCGATGGTAACGAATGATACAAGTCAGTCAAATCTATCGAAACGTAACATCACCCCTGTATTTCCCGAAGAGGTAGGCACAGGAGTGTAGTGCGGTCCTAGGTTTCACCAGTTACGTTCTCGACGACCCAGGGAATAGATGGTGAGTCTACTGCCATACAACTTAGGTTATGTTTGAAGAGTTTTATAGTACCACTTGTACAGTCGCGGCGCCGTACGTGCCAAGCGCGGGCGGCGCCTCTCCAACGGCCTTGTATCTCTGACCTTTCCACAGCCATCACAATACACCCCGCTGTTCCGCAATGCACTGCTACATCGCTTTGTTAACTTAAATCTCCTTCCGTTAAACAAACTGGCTAACGTCGAGAGTGTCAAGTTGATATTCAATTCTATTGGTAATTTAATTTGTCACTTAGTAATTGTAGCGATTAATTAATTATCAAATATGGTTAATCATCAAATATTATGGATAATTTACATTGTCTGTAAATAATTATTGTGATAAATTAATGAATTTATCACAACAATCAAAATCATCAAAATCATTTGTAAAGATAAATGATTTTGATTTCAGTTTGTATTAATTATATCATTTGGTATATTAGGTCAGCCGAGTAGACAAAAAACAATGTTGGTCTCACATCTTGATCAGGTTGTGTGTGTTCTGATAACATTGACTGGGGACGAAAATGTTCGCGCTTAAATGTTTCTGTGATTATTGTATCATCGAATAACAATATTTCAACTCATGAACCACTAATAGTACATACATGAATTTAACAATTTCAAATAAAAAGGACAATGATTTAGTTTTCAGTAGTATCAGAAGACATAATTATAATATGTAACCAGTGCTTTTTTACACGCCCATTTTTATAACACCATGTATAGGCACATTCAATGCCTTTCGTACTTGGCAAAAAAGTACTGAAGTGTACGATAGTAGTAGGTATGTACATATACACTATACAGGGTGTTATAAGAGTAGCGTGACGATATATCAGTGTACGTGCGCTTGTAAACAATACGGTGGGATACATGTGCGGATACACGCAATGCGCCTGTCGTTGTGCGCGGACGTTATGAGATTCATCAATCCTCCAAATATACGAGCATATAGGTGACTAACTTTGCGAAGTACCCACCATTTCCAAAGATTTACATAACGTAGAATAACGCAGGTAATCCATGAAGAGATAGACAGAGGAGTGTAGTATAATTAGGTTTACGTCACTGTATAGAATAAGTGGTGACTGGTGAGCCTATTGCCATGCACCGGTCACAAATCGAACCTAGGACCTTTCGATCGGTAGTGGCGCTTGCAACCACTCGACCAACGAGGCAGTCAAACAGGTAGCAGATAGATAGGTAGTCGCGGACGCCACATACCGCTACTCCTACAGACCTGATATGCTTCTTCTACAAGAAATCCTCGATTTAATGTGCCCAATATCCTTGTACTAACTAATTCAATCTGTAATAAAACTGGGTGCCTCAAGAATTCCTACCATAATTTCGTGACTTAAGAGGTTTGTACCTTGAACTTAAAGCGATGGCTTGTACTCGTCAGAGCCATACGACTAAATTTTTCGTAAAATAACACAGCAGCTCCATAATGACTCTATTTTAAAGTTCACTCTGTTCTTACCGCGGTAGTGGCTTGTGCCTACGAAAACACATAGAAGCAAGACATAAACAATTGATGAATTACATACACACACACACACATACACATTACATCACACGGTTATACATAACGACTAGGTAGAGAGAGCAGTCAGTAGTCAATCAGTGAAAGTATGATACGAATCGGCGATAAGTTTTCGCGTGATGCATGCATTAGTGTACAACCGTGAACATACATAGGTACATTTCGTTCCTAGGTAAATATACACATCGAATACCACATGTTACGAGATAATTAGCGACTAGCGAAACGATCCAATTAATAAGGCGCGCATGAAAATACTAAAATCTATCTAATAAATCGGCTTCAGTACAATTTGGATGGTAGGTACCTAAATTTCTGACATCCAATGTAATTATTGAAATCAGATGATCACGCCTGTAATCCCCGAAAGCGTGGGCAGAGGTGTAGTACACTCCCACGTTTAATCAGTTACGTTTACGTCCCTTGAAATAGTCGGTGAGCCTATGGCCATACACCGGGCACAGATCCAGACGCCGAGTCACTGCTAGAAATTCTAAATTAGAAAATCCAATAGTACCTACCCGACCCGGTAATAATAATAATTAAATACACTCGATATCGAGTCAAACCAAATGCAAATCAGTACTTACGAGTATTAATGAATGCACCCAGTATTACGTCAAAACAAAAATGAATCTTTTATTATTATTAAAGGCACCTAGTCTCCAACCTTTATTTCATGTTCACCGGGTAGGTAGGTAGGTAGGTGAGTGTAGGGAAGGTTTTAACGCCAATAAGCCACTATAGAAAACAGACGGTGTCGGCCCGCGACCGCAAACCCAAAACACGCGTCCGATTAATAACAGGCAGCGTGTCGCGCGGTAATCGGCTTCATATATTGCGTGCGACGTGATATGAGCATATTAATAATAAATCAACATCATTTCATATAGAATGAATATTCAAAAAAATAATTAAAAAATTCCAAATCTTTTATTCAAAAACAGTAACAGGCAGTTTTAAGTCGCAAGGATCCCTGTACTGGGTTGTAGAAGCTGTTACTGGGTACCCTGCTAATCCACAAGGAAAATAAAATTAAAAAATGTATAATGATATCTGTATGCATTTATGTTCATTATCTTATTTTATTATTATCAAGTTGCGAAGGACTTGCGCGAGCTCCAGGTGTAGAACTGGTACGAGAAGGCGCAGGACGGACCCTAATGGCGAATCTTAGTATCGGAAGCAGACTCATTTTGGGTCGTAGCACCATCTTAGTTAGATTTTATCTTTAATCATCAATACTTTATTTATTGGCACAGATCTATTACTGTAAGTTAGAAATTACAGTATCACATTGCCCGAAGTGCAAGTGGCGATTAATGAAAATCAGGATAGTTATAAGTTTTTTTATTCATATTAGTTTTTTTGAACTGAGCTGAACAAATTTGTAGCGCAAACAAATTATTTCAATAATTACATACGTCGGACGCCTGACATGCAACATCCAAACGTGTACTGAAGTTTCGGCCACATAAGTTTTTTTAATCCTCAAGAACTCTTCGGCGACGTTTAGTAACAAAATGATTAGTACCGGGATATAAAGTTATTTATATAAATAAATACACTCATTTATACATATAAAGTCAACCAGCAGTCTGGTTACCATAGCATACAGATTCTACCAAGTTTTCAATCAGATAACCATGTATGGCGTAGTCACAAGATATTACATATCAGTTTAATTTATATTACAATATATTATAATAACCAATTTCATGACATGTTACATATTTAAATCGGAACACCGCTCGTGGGCGGGCGCGCGTGAGGCGCCTTTGACATTTTCCAGTTAATGACATAAGTTGGCTTCACCTATTAATTGCCGCTCGGCGCCCTCTCGACAATGTACTGTAGCGAACGCACTAATTAAATCAGTTAAGACGTTCTGCGTTTGTGACGAGACATAATTGACTAAAATATTAAACGTTTGAAACAATACATTGGCAATCTTATAACATTTCTTATAATTAGAAGTCGTTAATGTCCGACGTGTGAAGAGATCCGTGACCAATGGTGGAAGGATAAAATAATCGATGACGATGATAAAAGTATAAAACAGATTTCAATATCATCATAAATACAGTCGGAGCACATTCTCGAACCGAACGAATATTCGAGATGAAATCTATAACCGAAAAATGTCATTGTTGTGCAACATCATTCGTAATTGGATTAAAGGATTTTTAGAGACGTATTCACGAACACATGAAATCGGAAACGCAGCATTGTTCAACTGAAATAAACCCCGCCCGCGATCAGCTATTGTTTGTGGTGGAGGTATACTACTACTGCATCAGGATAAAAATAAAC
Source organism: Microceris scylla (assembly GCA_018245595.1). Taxonomy (NCBI): domain Eukaryota; kingdom Metazoa; phylum Arthropoda; class Insecta; order Lepidoptera; family Hesperiidae; genus Microceris; species Microceris scylla. Next base: position 6,131 of record DWDT01004822.1, read on the forward strand.
ATTGACATCAATGTATGAGAGAGATAGTTAGATTTACCACTTCAAAACGACACCCAAGGGAGAGGGAGAGGCTGACAGACAGAGGTCACTCGTGCTGAAGAAGAAGCTGAGACTCTTCCTTTAGCCACAATAAATTTCTGTTTTATTTAATTTAATTAATAACTATGTAAGTTTTGTGTTATATGTTGTGTGGCAATGAAACATTATTATTATTAGTATTATTACGTATAATTAAAATATCGATACATAAATAACTCGTATGTACACGTACATTTATGGTGAAAAGCGAAAGTGTACTGCACTTCTTCGCCTACCCCTTCGGAGATTACCGGCGTGATGTTACTGTTATGTTTCGCTAATTGATTGATTTATATATTATTATATATAAATCAATAAAATATACATGAAAACAATTAATACAATTTTGTTTTACTCCCCTAACAAAATTCCCACACTAGAACTAGAGCATCCTGTACAGTGAGTGCAAATACTTGTTAGTTTGCACGTAAATACACAATATATGCACAAGAAAAAAATCTTGAATACGTATTAGATAAATACAAGTAACTCTAAAAATCAAATAGGTGGATACCTACTTTAAAAATCCACTACTAAAGTTTTAACCGAGGTTTTAATATACAGTTAAGTCACATACATAAATTACTCGAAGCGAGTCAACAAATAGACCGACGAAAGACATACATATGTATATAATCATAATGTAGCGATGTTCAGTCAGTGTAGGTACCATTAGACCTACCTACCTGTTGACGTTACAACTTGAAGTTATACGTTCAACAGGTGGGCCGTTCGATAACACTGACATTAGTTTGAATGGTTAGTGCTATTTCTGTAACTCGGAACTATTTACTAGACACATACGACTCGATATAGAACTGGGTTATTTGCACGAAGAGACATTCAGCCAGCAAGTTATTTTTAGATTTTTCATAGGAACGAGATAACGAGGGAAATATACGGCACCTACTGCAGAAATTTATATAATAATAATCGACCCGTTTATAATTCCACTGTTGGAATATGGGTCTCCTCTAATATTGAGAGGGTGAAAGCCATAGTCTGCCACGCTCGTCAAGTGCAAGTTGGCAGACACCACACACCTTAGAACAAATTTTTTTTCATTATAAATTCTAAGGTGTACAGGTTTCCTCATAATATTTTCCTTCAGCGTTAGCAAGTGATATTTAAACTTAAAACGTACTTTTGTAAAGAGGTGCGCGCCATGGATTTGACCCCAGCACCCCCGGAGTGAGAGGCTGAATTCATAACCACTAGGCTATCACTGCTTGGATAAAGAAAAATTGGTAGATACAATGTATAATTTATTTTACGAAAACTTATAGTTAACTCATAGACTCGATTAAAGGTAAAGTTAAGTTAGTTAAACATAACTTCTTTATCTCGCCTAAGAGTTAAACATAGGTGTGTAGTACACTTCCAGGTAGCACCATTTACGTTTAGTTAAAAACTAAATAAAATTGTAGTTTACAACAAGCATGTGGGAATGATGCGAAGAGCTGAAGATCGAGCTCAGTGGCGTGCCATTGGAGAGGCCTATGTCCAGCAGTGGACGGAAATAGGCTGATGATGACGATGATGATGATGATGTGGGAATATTAGATAGATATAAGTCTATATATATGTATTTCATATTTTGTTGCACATCTCAAAGTCACGTACATACGTGTTCTTCTCGTTTCGCACACAGTTCTACGTTCAATGGACCGGCACAAATTTCCGTTGGAAATATAATATTTTTGTTAGATCGGTTTCATAGTATGTGGGTATCGTTCGAATTCAATTTGTGAAGCGATATAAATAAAATGTAAAGGTCAATGGAATAATGTTATCTGTTGAGCTGATACCTCTCTGTTCTTACAGTAAAACGAATTGAATAAATATTTCATAATGAACAATACTGGAAATCGTGACCTCCTCCATCTTATTAACTTTTCAAAAGGACCATTAAATTTGACCTTTTTGGGGTCAAATTTATATTAATAACTGTAACAGAACGGTGACTGTACATAGAGGATATTTTCGGAAAAATAGTATTAGAGGTCTTTATTAACCTAATAGCACAAAATAATCTAAGAAAACCCAAAAGGAGAAGATGAAGAGTGTACCTAGTAGATATAACTGCCGAAGACTAAACCTTCTTTGAACGCAGTCTATGGTTTCCACAAAAGATAGTTATCTTTTGTTTGGCCAGTTAGCCACTCCACTACTTACTGAATACTAAATATGAGACAAGAAAAAGGAAAAAAAATAGCACTTGCAATGAATTTTCTATAACGGATCGATTGACAACCAAAAACAACATAACAAGTACTTGAAACGACAACAACAGAGCCGTCAGCCGATCAACAAGTGGACGGAGAGGTGTAGCAGAGTATGATAAAAACGACGTTCGCGTAGCGGGCCCTCGTTATTTCCGTAGCGTTACAAGCCGAGCTAACGACGCGACGGCGGCCTGCAGGAAATCTAAAACGTATCGGAAAAACAAATATATATAGGTACATATAGCTACGTATATTTCCCGAGGAAATTCGCGTCGATAACGGACGGACGTCGGGGAAATGTGAAAATGGCACGCGGCTCGTACTATCCACGGTTCTAGTTTAAAATATTAATAGCGGATGAGGCGAATACTTCTTGATAAAATTGAGTACATTTATTGAAACTTATAAAACTGACTATTTAAATCATTACATCGTCACGCCTGGCCCCTTTCGGACTTCAATAACGAATAAAAGAAAGAGGTCAGTTACGAAACTATGTAATTTAAACATGTAATTTAAACTTACAGCAATGTATGTATAACTATGCTATTATTCAGTTCTATTAAATAATTATACTTTACAATAATTTTCGAGAGATTTGATAAGGTTTTGCAAATAAATTTAAGTACATTAAATATATAACAGTAACATGACTTATGCCGAGATACACCAATAACCACTAACACGTATGAAAAAGCAAATATAAACGAAAACCGTCAAACCAAATATGGAAAATCTCATAAAACGATTTCACGCTATCCATCAACAGAATAAATAGTGAAAGTTTTATTGAACCGCTTTAATAATATCGTAAAAATAACGACGCCTCTTATACATAATATACACAGACATACACGTGTCAAAGTGAACTGCTTCCTCAGGCATTTTAGAGCGCTATGAAACGAGAGATTTCATTGTTAGACTCCACAGGTGTCGATGTCACCATGTCATATCTGCCATACACATTGCTTTATCGCATATACGCAAAGAATATAATAAAACGCCATATTTCGCTTGTAGGTTACCCGCAATGTAGTGGAAATACTGGGAAAACTAATACTCAGATATTTAAAAAGACTATATAATTAAAAATTATAAATCATCTCAGATACGCCAACCCTACCCCTTTCAAAAATGCCTCATAACTTATTACATTCACCGTGTAATACAATACTCCTAAAAGCCCGGTATTAAGAAAGATCACTAAACATAACTAGACCTATTCTATGTACCTACCTATCAAAGAGATTAGAATTCTTGGAATTTCTATTAGAATTTATTTCCATGTCTGAAAATAGAAGCTATATAATATAATAGGTTAAACGAACAAAGAAGCACAACAATGATTAACGAGCAATACATTAAACCGCACGTATCTTCGGTGAATTTGAAGCGGCCCACGCCACGGTGGGAATATTGGGGCAGTTTGCAACGTAAGGGTGTCAACCTTTAAAGGGCATCAAATTTTATAACACCCACGTGCGAGTGGGCGAGATCTGTAGTACTCTCGCCGCTCTATCGAATCGCTAAGGACGCTTCTGTTAAGAGATAGAATTTACTGAACTAGAGAAAATGCTAATGCCGAACCGAATATAAAAAACATATTTTTATGCCTTATTTGAATAACAAAGTAAAGTATTCTTAAATTACTTTTGTTGTAGATATTATTAAGTCGTAGCATACATATTTAGAATTAATGAAAATTTACTTTATACAAGGGTCTATGAGTATTTAAAGTACAGCCTAATTATATATGGACTGTTTTTTTTTTTACCTTAAAAATTTAAGAATAAGTATATAATAGATATATCTATCTGTATCCATATTAATAAACGGGACAAAATTTTATAGGACAGTTTTGATGCCATCTGTCGGGCGTCGAGCGGAAAATCGTGACTGACAGGTTAGTAAACAAAAAGGTAACTGTGCAGCGCAAGTGACTTGCATTTCTGGTTTTCTTTCTACGACAACATTGTGAACAACGTAGTTTTGCATTTGAGAACTGGTTTAACGTGTTATTTATTGAATTTGAATAAGGAAAAATACTACGATCAAACTGGCCATTGAGTGAATATTATCATCATCGGCTCGTCTCAGTCCAGTGCTGCACATGATGAGCATGACCTTGACAGCTTTGGTCCATATTTCCCACTGTGTGCTTTCGGGTCTACGCAGTCACGAGTGAATGTCAATCCCATATAAATATAACACAACATCACAGTGGCCCCATCGCCGACCGAGGGGCGCTCGACGCTGGAGCCCGATTTAATTCCATTATTTACAAATTGTGAATCAATTTTAATCCCCTTTGATCTCTTAATGGCTTTAGTTTTCGGCGCTTTGTGCGTCAACGAACTATTTAGTGTTGACACGTGTCACGGTCGGGGGGCCATTGATGATGCCCGTTTGTGTGGTCAAATGAGTTATATGGTTTATTAACTTTATTACCATAAA
>DWDT01004823.1:0-10887 GCA_018245595.1 Microceris scylla
GCACTTGGCCAGCGTGGCAGACTATGGCCTTAACCCTCTCAATATGAGAGAAGACCCGTATTCCAACAGTGGAATTGAGAAAAAAAAAAAAGAACATCTAAACTGAGTGTCTTGATCCCAAATGCAATTCTTAAGTAATTCCAATAGCGGTACAACCTGGACGACTTGATGTCTGCCATAAATACTCGTAAAACTTGAGCCAATATTACGTTTAGTTTATTTTACTGATAAACTATTTAAGTATTGCATTTTCTATGAAAATTTTACTAGCAAACTATTTAAGTTGTATAATGTTTTATGGTTTTCTTACTTAATGGTAAACTACTTAGTTAAGAATTGCATTTTCTACAGTAATTTTACTAGTGACCTATTTAAGTATTACAGTACTTTATGATTATTTTACTGGTAGGTAATCTATTTAAATAAGGGAATGACGTATGTTTTATTTTAATATTCTATCTTTATATTGGCACACCAAGCCACGAGGTAGGCAGAAAGCATCGAATGCCAAATACCTACTTCTACAGTCATATTAAATACCATTAGCTTTTTAAAATGAAATAGTTAAGTATTCACTTCAACACAAGTTGTTGGAGACATCGATGCATTGATATCCGTATATAAATGGCTGAATATATTATGAAATTCGCAAGCTGTTACCACGTATTCTGTCTAAGCTGTTATCTGCACTGACGCTCTCACGTGAAACAGTAATATGTACGTAATATGTAGTATGTATAGAGAATTTGTAAAGTACCCTACTTGGTTTAACGATACAATAATAATAGTTACATAACATCACGCCTGTATTTCTCCTAAGGGGTATATTCGTATATGCGTGTAGCAGTTATCTGTACAAATAAATAAAACACGGTACATATACCAAAATAACATTTTTACTATTTTTGTCAGTCTGTCTGTTTATTCCGGCTAATCCCTGGAACGGCTGAACCGATTTTGACGGGACTTTAACTGACAGATAGGTGATGTAATAAGGAATAATTTAAGCTACTATAATAATAATAGTCATAAGAAGATTTTCCTTTTTCTTTAAACCATTCATATTGGATTTTGACTTGAAATCTATTCTGTGTAAGAAAATATCTATTCTGTGAGAAAATATTTTTTTGTTCTTTAAAAATGACACCGCAAAATAGTTATATTACTTTGAAAGGCGTCGTCTTTTTCTTCTCTTCACCGACACATTATGTATGATTATTTGTGTATAAAAATTGAGGTGTCATCTATTGTACTTTTATTGCCAACAGCATCATCATCGTTATCTCCATAATCATTGTTATCATCATTATCATCACCAGCCCCACTCTGTCTCAGACCAGTGCTGGACATTATCGTCTTATAATAAGCGCCTAGCGTCCCCTCTTCTCGAAGTAACATTATTGTACCTTTTAAAATAATCGCCTTACTGTGAATTTATCAAATTTAAAACTGTCGGTCCCATATAACTGCACAATGTCTTTGTCTACATCATAAATATACTTACCATACACCTTTTCAAAGAACTAAGAGTACCCAATCATATAGAAGGCCCTGTATGGAAATCCATTGAATATTTTTTGAAGTCACATTAAGTATCTAATACTTCGACTTCTATTTTAATTACACAATAACTGCACCACAACTAGGGAATACCGTTTTTTACGCCGTTTTAAGAATATTTGAAAGATAAAACGTTAGGAAAGTAGACAAGTACTCTTCGTAATATCGCCCTCTTGGGTAACTGTGCTCCACGTACTAAGAGATATGAAATTTTCAAAGCTCTTACGTGAGAGATAAGGTTACATCTACTCGTAGTCTAGCTCGTATACAGGGTGTTCTAATATGTTATTGGATCCGAGTTTAGAATATTTTGATGAAAGATACGAGAATACAATGTTTTTAGTCATTTTAGTCTGAGTCTGAGTAAACTTGGTCGTCATAGGCAACTTAGTCGTCTTAGTCCAGTTAGTCGTCTTAGTCAAATTAATAGCCTCAGTTATTATAGTTGTCTTAGTGGTTCTGGTATTATATTACCTACACATATTATAAAAACACATCAGCTTGTACATACAGTGAGACAGAAAACAGAAAGCGATCAGATCACTACTCATTCATCTGTTATGATCAACCGTTAAGATATAACAGATGAAACAGTATAATTTCTCCCTTGAGCATAATTGCTTGCTGAACTGCAAAATGTATAAGAGTTACCTATGTTTTTTATGTTACTTACAATAAAATTATCACAGTAACTATTGAAACGTGAGAGTGTACTACACTCCTCGCCTACCACGTCGGAGATTACATGCGTAATCTGTTGTCATACACCGGGCACAGATCCAGACACCGGGCCACTACTAGAACATCTACTCTAGAAAATTCAAATAGTACCCGACCCGGGATCTGAACACAAGACCTCCCGATCCCCAGTCGCATCTACAACCACTCGACCAACGAGGCAGTAAAAATATTCTTAAAATAAAATTGCAATTATTTATCCTGGAAAGTCAAAATTGATCCAGTACTCAAGAATTGAATTCTAGAATAGAATTCGAACATAACATAAAAATTCATCTAACGAACCGATTGCTTGTTTGCTGAACGATTGTCCGAAGTGAAATTTTCAATTCAAATTTTATGGAACATTTTAAAATCACAAAAAGTATTTACTCGTATCTATATGGAAACTCCTAATTCATGTAAAAAGGACGGTAAATAAAAAATGGAAAGTTAGATTTTTTATATATTACATGGAAGATAGCTTATGTTTGCACTTCTTTAACTTTATATATTTAATAACATAGTCGTTCGATTTCTTGTAAGACATCTCCATTGTAGAACGACATCGTTCTTCATTGAACCAAAAGAGTCTCAACATTAAAACGATAATACGAGTACATTGATGACTAACACATCAAATTAAAACTATTAATAAACGAATAAATAAACATATTTATGTCTTTGCAAACACATGTGCAGACATAATTTAATTCAAATTCAAATGCAAATGTCATTTATTCAAAATTGGGTTATAAGAACATTTTTGTACGTCAAAATGATGCTACCACCGGTTCGAAAGATGCTTCACTATGGAGAAGAAGCGGCGAAAGAAACTCCATAGGTGTGCTTATGCATTTTTTAAAATGGGTAGGTACATACATATATTAGAATATTATAACATGAGCTAATTTATTGTGCAGCTGGAGTTACATCACACCAAGCACGTTTATCATTTAAATAATCGTTTACTTTATACGTAATAAGCTTTTTTACAAAGATTTCCTTTAATAATAATAAACACGCGTTCACAAAAGTACCTGAACTTAATGTAAACAACAATGTTAACGTGTGAACACTCAGCTGAGCGCGCCCAGCCGAGCGCGTAACTCCCTTTGTTTCGAGCATAGTTCCCACATCGCTGCGAAAATCATACAGCAGATATCCCCGTGCATTTCGGTCTCGTTCAATACGTAACATCACGTCTGTATCTGCGCGAAAAGGTAGGCAGAAGATTGCAGTACACTCCCATGTTTCGCCGTATATGTTATATTTTGTCCCATCATGGAATGGATGTTGAGCTTATTTCCATACATTTGAGTATATCGGTCTTATTAAAAACACTAAAATGTTGATTACAGTATTAATATTTAATGACTCAAGAAAACAATTATAAATAACAATATGCAGATGAAGGAATGATAAAACAGATATACAAGTACACGTAAATGTTGATAGCTGCAGATGAAGATGCTGGGGCAGGCCAAGAATAACATAGCTAATAGATAATCGCTGATGAGGATCACAAGTCTCCGCAGCCGATGTGCCTTTATGTTAAGAGAATGACGATTGTAGATACAACACGTCAGATCTGTATGGATAGACATACGGTGCTGTCTACCTGTAAGAGATCTGGCGTGATGATAAAATGATTATCTTTACCATAGTGTCTACTCTGTTACACACCGGCCACTTTGTTATAAACGAATGTTATAATGCTTTTAATGAACATATTATTATTATTGAAGATATTATAAATATTACTTGAGATTTTTATCATCCAAGCTAGAACACACGATATTCGTCGTCTGGAGACACGTCTTAAGACAATCGTACAAAACACCAGCGCTACACGCTTACAGCGCCGTGAACATGACATAACATTCGACTCACTTCGCGGCCAGCCGAGCGTGTAATTCCCTTTGTTTGGAGCTAAGTTCCTCTGCGCATTCGCGAATCGCGAAGCTCGACGAATTCATCATGTTAAGTATGGAAACTTTGTACTGTAAACACAACAACTATAAAAATTTATGTACTTATATGCATATATGTAGATGTATATATATATCGGCTTCAATTTATCTTATTCTGAGAAGAGACCCAGTTCCAACAATGAAACGATAAACTAGTTAATCATTTGTATACCCCAATTTTCACATACATCGATTATTTCTAGATTGTTATACAACTCCTTAGACGATTGACTTATTTAAAATCAATTGTAACTTTAGAAAAAAGGTTGCCTGAGCAGGTAGTGTGCACATGTTGCGCCATAACCATCAAATTATTAAGTGAAGCAATGAATTAGCATATGTGCGTGCTTCAAGAAAAGACGTGGGAAATGAAAGACGGGTTTTGATGAAAAACTATATTTAGCTGCTTAAATCCTGATAGTTAGGTACATCTACATGATTATGGGTTTATATATAATTTTTAAGATTAACTATTTATTTGATATCGCGATAAAGGAACTCTCCAAGAAAACTATATACTAAGCTGTCTCTAATGTTGTATTTGATATGCGCCATCTGTCCAGATGGCGCACATGCACTTACTCAAAGGATAATCACAGTAAATAACCTACCTGCGGTGGGGTATGGTAGGTTCGGTTAGGTCAGCCCTATTCTAATCTTCTGCCTTAATTCTAATCATCCCTAATCCAACCTTAACTCACCTAGTCCCCATCTCTGACCTGAACTGGTATTCCAAAATCCCTCAGTCATAAGTACTAACACGCTTCGAACTCGTCGCTCCAAGTCCCTTCATTCGGTGCAAAGTTCCGAAGTTTCTGGAATTATACAGCCGCTCCGCATCTCCGAGGAACGGAACATGGGAAGTTATTACTGCCAAGTATTGTATCTGTCGCAGTGCCTACTGCACTACTGACATGCTTGCTGATCGCGAGTGATCTGCAAAGTGTGGTTATGTCGGATGAATTTGTCTATGGGATAGCTGCCCACTAGTGGAGAATTAAAACAGATAGATGTTAGTAAGTCTTGCCCAACAACTAATAAAAATTGTGCCCAGCAGTGGGACTTAAAACGCATTGCAGCACATCTAGGTGCGATTATAGGTAAGATAATTTTAGCGATAGTTCTGGTTGGTTCTGTGCGAATTATTTTAAAAAGTATGAACGTAAAACGTTTATGAAGAGAGAGTCATGAATGTAAAAAGAAGCATATCAGGTGTTAAAAGATATAGTATTAATTGACATTAGTGCTCTCTGCCTACACCATAAGGAATGTGGCATAACGATATAATACTGATACGTATGTTAAACGGAACATTACGCCTGTAATCCCCGTAGGGATAAACCATGAAATAGGTGGTGAGCCTGTTGCCATACACGGAGCATACTAGAAAATTTAAATTTAAAAAATCCAATAATACCCGACCCGGGATTCAAACCCAGGATCTCTAAATCAGCCGTCGCAGTTACAACCACTCGACCAACGAGGCAATCAATAGCGGAATATATATTTGTATATGTATGTATCTCTCACCGCCGGTCGACTCGTCCACCGTCAATCCATTAATCCATGAATATCAGGGGGTCATATAGAGACCGGACAAAGATCAAGTGCCTATTCAGGTTCATCAATCCATGCACCCTTTGACCTTCTCCGGCTTCACTGCTCGGTTTTATCCTTCGGGAGTTTAGCAATATATCAATATCCAATGTAATGACATCTATGCGATTAATATGCTAAATAAAGTTAAGGTGAGTATTAGTAAAAAATTAAAATAGAATATTTGCTCTCTGCCTACCCCCTAAATGACCTGGCTTCATGGCATAATAATAATAATCATCTTTATTGTTTGTATAAAATAATCATTTAATCAGATTTGATATTTTGTTCATACACTGTTTCTTAAAACTTAAATTTTCTTGTAACTCACACATACCTACATATTTATATTCCGACATATAATAAATAAAATATATTGATTCAAACAAAGAAAATTAATATCAAGCAATGATCATTAATAAAACGGGCAAAAACGCGAACGACCCGAAAACAACTCGATAAGATAATTAAATTAATCAAATTAATGAACGAACTAACTTATCAAAGAAAATTTGAATTGCAAAGGAAATTAATGATTTCATTTAGAAGTGTGCGAGGCCATTGTGAGACTAGTAACTTCGTATCGAATTAAACAGACGAGTTAATTCCTGTTCTTGTTACAAGCTCGCGGAGAAAACTTTGAGTGACTTTAGTTGACGATGATACTTAATTCTGTGCAAGTCAAGAACTATAAATGCCTTTGTTCTGTCCAATTTTCAATGTAACATTGAAACATAAATTCCCCCCGCAGTGTACTCATCACTATAGCATATTCCAATGACACATCCGTTCTTAGAAATTGTATGATATTTTCTCCGACGTATTAATATTGTGCATTGGACAGCAAACTATTGTAAGTGGACGCAAAAATGATTGTACTTTGATTTTATAAAAAAAAAACAGATTAAATTAACACTTGTTTGATTGAAAATTATATGTATTTTTTTATAAAATAATTTATTGTTTATAAACCATTATTATAATTAATAACAAAAAATGTTTATTTCACGTCAAAGTTCCCAATATACATTGATATGATTATGTTATTTACCGATCGAAAAGACTTTCTAGTGTACATCAAGAGCAGAGTTGCCTGGAGGTATCAACATTCTTACTGCAAAGATTTTACTATTTGGAATAAACGAAATATGGAATGTGGAATACGAGAAATGTGGAATGCGAAATTCCAATAGTAATACCGGAGTGTGTCCAATTGAATATTCCAGTCAGGTAAGAATTATTACAGACTTGGTTTTTATATTTTTGAATTGTTATGAAAAAAGTCAGCATGTGTTTTGAGTTCATAATAATTTTAGAATTGAGTGGAAACAAAACTAAAATTAATGATTAAAACCCTTGAATTTTGGATTTAATTTTAATCATTATAAAATTATAAGTTGTTTATAGTTATACTTTACAAATGTCAAAATAATATTATAATAAGCTGAATGTTTTCATTGCCTACACAAATTCCGTACGAGTTATAGAGCGAGTGCTAAAAACTTCTTAAAAAAAGGCGCGCATTCAACACTTCTGTCAAAATATTATGTCATAGTTTTTACGTTGTATCACAATCGTTACACCTTGCTATATGTTCATTATTTTGTAATGCCAAAACGAATTCCCAATAACGGTTATGGATGAAATCATCAGGAACCGAATTGTCGAGTGTAATGGCAAAATAATTGACATCGAGTACTGCCATGTGTAAGGGACAGTTAATGAATTAACGCAAATTTATCGGTACGTTTTATATTTAATTAATTTATACCTACACATTTACAATTATACATTTATAACTACACATTATACATACATCGTTAGAGCAATATATGTACTTTAACAAATGCCATTCCCGAAATTGACGTCAAAATGGCGGACAATAAAAAATCAAAATGGCCGATATCTCACACACGCACACATGTTCCACATGCAAATAGACATGTTTATAAACTTTTAATATCCATATTTAAGTGAAGAAAATAGGTACCAAACGAACAGAAAGCAGTCACAAGCGGAACAAAAATATTCAATATTAAGAATGATTATGTCAAATATGTAATTATGCAAGTTGTCAATGAAAACATAATTATTCGGTGTCAAATAATTACATTCACAATAAATAATTATACATACATCATTTTAATTTGAGAACAGGTTTATAAAGTATAACCGTCACGATAAGCTTGATAACAGCAAGCAGTTTCAAAATGACAACATTATAGAGAATTAGATTTTGAGGGTTTTTAGGTCAAACATATTACCAAACAACTGGCGCTAAGGGTCCTGTATCGAAGGTGCTAGACGTCAGCTGCTACTTGATACGTCCAATGACGGCCCGGCTGCGCACGACTCCTCTGAGTTGTTTTTAATAGATGACAGTGATGTACGCGAGTTCAATGGACGGTATGGATAGGATGAGAGGTTATTGGATAAAGCTATACTTGGATAAATTGAATATTGATAAACATATCAGCATACATTACCCGCTCTTATGTTTTTAGTATTTTTATTAGTTTATAGTATAATATTATTGTATAACATCATCACGCGTTTATCTTTATCATCAGGTCCTATTTTTTATCTATTTAGCCTGACTAACAGGCAGATGCGCCATCCGATGGTAAGTGGTCACAATCGCCTATGGACATTTGCAGCACTCGAGGAGAGGCCAACTTAGGCCGACTTTGGAAGACGGCTCTCTTTGCGTTTCTCTTAAAGCACCCTATGTCATAGTGCTCCGGTAAAACCTCAGATGGAAGCTAAACATTTAAACCTTTCTTTCATAGGGTCGGCAGAAAGCACCAGATATTTTTACATTCATTGCTCTCCACATGCTCGAGATATACATATATTATACATAGACTTTATATAGCGTAATGGTAAACGATACTCGATAGTCGCTTATGTTTTCAGGGTGGCAACATAAATCAGGAAAGGCCCTTTAATATTCTATCGGGCGCCGGAGGACGTCAAATGCGCCGTAAATTTCGTTTTCGTGCGCAACTCGCCTTATGTTTTATGTGCATGTGTTTATACACAACAGCCGTTAAACAATGTACGTTACAAAACAAAACAGGCGGCTTACAAAACGGAAATATATTATCGTACTTAACTTGTTAATTACTTTGTATACTTAGCAAGTAATATCATCAAAAACTAGAAAATTTACCACTATCACATAATGTATTTACATCATCATCATCAGCTTGTTTTTAAGCCCACTGCTGAACGTGGGCCTACCTTCAGGGATTTTTCCAATATTTCCTGCGCTGGCCATGGGGTGTTATGTGTTTATTTGCAAATTCTTTTTCGTTTATATTTTTAATGGTCGCTTAGAGTTGTACCAAATATATATATTAAGATTTTTAACTCTGGGCCTCTCCAATAGCACGCCACGGAGCTCAATCTTCAACTCTCCGCATCCTAGCCACTTTGCGTGTATCGTCCTCCACCCAGCTGGAGGGCGTCCAACAGTATGATTAACAGAGAATAATTGGACCTACTTATGCAAAACTGAATCAACCCGCTCAATGACAGTTTTGAGGAAAAACTATTTTTGTCAAAATTTTGCATACTTACTGTAAAATTTTAGGTTTTTTTTTTAATAAAATCTATTTGCAATATTGCACAAAATAATTTGTTCTATGTATACAAATATAATATTGCTGAAAATCATCAAGGCTTTTTCTCAAAACTGTCAATGTGTGGATTGATTCTGTTTAGCATAAGTAGGTCCAATTATTCTCCATTTAGCAGGCGATACAAGATTCCTATTGCTGAAATCCTTTTCTTGTCGATAAATTTCATATTAAATCAAGATGTACCTATAGAGGAAATGCAGGGTGTGCCATTTAATGGTTTATCATTTTTATTTCACAATCGCTTGTTATATTTTGCCGAAAACATATTGCCATCCGTCCATTGTTAGTGTTCCCGCTTTCAACAACATTAGGTTTGCCATTAATATCACATCGGTGATTCTGATGCGGGCAACATTTTCTAACGATGTATGAACGTTCCCGAAATGTATGAAATCAGCTGCAATTATTACAATAACGACTTTCGTCAAAGTAAATCGCTCTTCTCCGAAAACGGACCTGCCGTGACGATTCGATAAATATAATAATAATAACAAACAAATTTAAATCGAAGTTGTGGTTGCTTCGAGGCTGCAAGCGAGGCTAAAAAGCGAGAGATACTGAATACCATCCCTGAGTTGGGTACTATTAGATTTTTCTACTTGAAATTCGCGGTTGTTCCTGAGAATTTTGATATGAGCCCGTGTATGGAAATAGCTCACCCCTTATTCCATAGGACGTACAACGTAACAGATGAATCGTAGGAGTGCACCACACTACTTATATCCCTTCGGAGAAAAACATGACTTATGTTACTCGTATGTACCACAAAGTTGTTACGGCTTCAATCCTTAAAAAACATAGGCCTAAGCATAGTGTAAAAAGCCACCAGTTCATTTTAATACGTTAAAAGTTTTATAATTATATAAAAATATGAAAAATCTAGTGTACACGAATGACATGCCTTTCACATTAGTTCACGTCCCACACGACACAAAAAATCTAATTTTCATTCTCATTTAGCTTCATACTCCCTAATTTTTTGCCCGTTTTTAACTAACCCGACCTGGATGGGTACACCACTTCATATAAGTAGATATAAAATGTACATAAACGTTCTCATAGTATGTTCTAATTTTTCGTTTGAATAAAATATCTAATGCTATTTAAAGGTTGATAATAATATGTAACAGAATTTTTACGTTTTGTTCCTGTTTTCTAATGGTTCACAGAGATATCAGGGTTCATACAGTGTCTCTAGAATAAGGGATAATCAGTATGTACATTTTTGTACATTAATGTGTATGTAATTATGTATGTACATTAATGTACATTTTTGTTAAATAGCGGCTTTTAAATCAAGTAAATTTCAGAACTGGACCCATGTAATGACCAGCTATAAATCAATAATTTTAAAAATGAATCAATAATGCCAACAATTTCAAGCAATGGCCACTAAT
>DWDT01004824.1:0-10887 GCA_018245595.1 Microceris scylla
GCAAGCAGCTTTGACTATACTAATTTGTTTGACAAACATACATTTTAAACATTCTAGACGCGGACACGTCTAAACAAATCGCACATAAGGATGTCAACGGTTTCCGCTGTAGTTACGTAACGCCTACGAGATGCTTGTAGACAGGTTTCACTGCGCCTTCCGCAGTTTTGCAATCTTATTATCAAACTTCCATTATCACAGTTTAAAAATTTATCACGTTGTCCTCGATGGGTCAATAGCATCACGAATCTGATATTATGCGAATTGATAGTGAGAAATATTTGTAGTACTATCATCACGCCGTGTCCAGATATCGGTGAGCAGATATCAGGGAGGGTTCAATAACTTTATCTTTATAGACCTGAGGCGTTTGAATCTACATATATTTGTCACTTGTTTATAAGAGGGTAGGATATATTTTATTAAAAGCAAAATTGATCATATTAATTACACCTAAATGATGAATAATGTTAGATAAAACTTCTTTGTATTTATGGACTAAGTTTTTATTTTGAACACTGTTATTTTGTTTGTTTATACTCATATGTATATTAGCATTACATAACACATGCTGTTTATATCACACGGGCAAAGATTATTCTATTGTGAAGTAATAGCATTTCCAAGACCGTACTTTCGCCTTCACCTGGGTTCAAATACATAAACTCTCACCAGAAACTTTTACAAATGCCACAATGTCATAAGTACGTTATTAAATACTTTAAATTATTGTCATTAATAATATCATTAAATCATGTATTTATTACGTGTTCATTTCGTAATAAATCATCTTGATTAAAATTCAATATATATGTATAGGAAATCATCATCATCATCATCATCATCACTGGCCTGTTTCAGTTCACTGCTGGACATAGCCCTTCCCCAATGAGCGCCATCGCGCCCTGTCCTCGGCTTGTATAGGAAATAGGATATATAATAAATGCTTAAGGAATTATAATTATATTTTATTTTTACATTTAAAAACTCTATATTTGAAATGTAATATACTACGTTTTAGCTTCTTATTCTTGGATGCCTTTATTCAAATCCTCTTCATACCTCTTTCTTTTAAAAACTATGTACGTTGTAACTTTTAATATCACTAACTGTAACGTGGGAGTAAAATATTATAAGGAAATCTGCTCACCTAAGAATTTTCCATAATTTTCCCAAAGGCATCTGAAGTCAGCTAACCTGTATTTGGCCAGCGTGGAAAACTACAATAGCCTAAACTAATTCTAAGAAGAGACCCACGTAAATTCTGAAAATGACTATAAATTTATTTATCATACCACTTAATGCATATGTGCTCATATCAACTGCAATCTACATACATAAGAAAACTAATAGGATGCAACAAAGAGGTTAAATAAAATAATTGACTGAGCGACAGACAAATAAAGTGTAAGGTTACTGAGTGTTAACTTTGAATAACATTTCCGACCAAAGATTACATCATCTCAGCATACCGACGTGTATTCTGCGAAAAGAGAGAAAGATTTCTCTAAATGCTGTTGAAAACTCGAAACGAAAATCGTCACGTCTTACTTCACTGTTATTCAATTTGAAAACGAAGCTTACATAATTATCTATTGTACTCGTGCTAGCAAATAAAATTTACATAAGCTGTTGTTAACATTTGTTTAAAAGAATGCATTTATATTTTGTTATTGTGTGAAACAACAGAATATAATCTATTTATTGTCTAGACGTTAAAACGCGAGAAAAATTTACATTAATTTTTGATAACATAAAAAAAGGTGAATCTCACAAAGAAATTGAAAGCTTTTCTTAACCGAATACCAAGTATGTACGTCTAATTCAATCAATGATATCGTCGCCTATAACTGTTCCAGCGGGCGGCGAATATAATTTAGTATCTGCAACAATAAAATGTATTAGTGTATAAAATTTTGGTGATAATAATCAATTATATAATGAATAATAATGAAAGGTTTGTTGAGTACAATTATCAGTATACGGTCTGGTGACAAATTAACAAACAAAAGAACAATTAAAGTGTATGTTAAAAACTTGCATTAATTTAGGAAACTTTAGGTAACAACTATCATAAATGTGCATGGACAAATCCGACAATTGTTTTAATAATCGCATATTATTTTAAGTAACTATAATTAATAGAAAATGGTGATTAATTTGAGCGTTTTAAAATTGTTAATTCTAATTAGTATCTATGATCTAATCTAAAAGAACTATCGCAGCGAGCACCTGCCAGCCGGCCACAGAGCGTTGCGTACACACCAAGGCTGACGACTCGTTAGTACTACTTTCGCTTGCCTCCACTGGCCACTAAAATGTATCATTGTTTGTAAGACCTAATATATATTACATTTAACGTTTAAGTCCTTACGAAAGTGGCTACCGTAATAAGTGTCGTGTAATGTATTTTGTATGTACTTTACGGGTAGGTACATTTTATTCAAATTCCACCGAGAACCAAATGAGGCAACACGATTTATCTCGCAATACATTATGACAATCTCTTTTACTCGGCTTAAGTGAACGGATTTAAAACAATATTAATATAAGCATATTATACTTCTCATCTTAAATAATGTTTCATAATTATTTCCTTAATAATGTGAGATTATCACTTCGCAACATACATCTTTTATACCTGACTACAACAACAAAAATTGTTGTTGCTAAACAGCATGGCATAACAGCTATTGTACGAACAAAATAGTTAATTTTATCTTGTTTTTATCGGACTCTCTCTACGCAGTTAATTTGCGATATCATCTCTACATCTAATTCTCTTAAACGCTGTTCCTGAATTGCTTTTCCATAGTTTGAACGCATGTGTAAGAGACACATATTTAATAGAACTAATCAAATCAAAATACTTTACACATCAATCCCCAAAGGTGGAAAAAAAACTGTCGCCAGTCTGAAAACTACCACCTTATGTTTGAGATTTTAAGGAATGCCAATGCTAAGTTAGTGAAGCTTCTGTTACATATATTGTGATATAATATTTCGAAATAAATGACTAACACAATCTAGGGCTTACTTAATAATGCTCTGGTGATTGACAATCTGTTCAGCGCACTACCTACATGTTTTTGCTGCTTTAAATTGTTCCCATTACGGCACAAACTAATAATACCTTAATATGGTACATGTAGTACTATTTCATACTACATATGTATGTATATAGTATATTCTATAGCACATATTTCAGCGCACGTTAAAGTGCCAGTACAGGGAGTAATACCATATAAATGTTGGTTTGTTCGAATCTGCTGCTTTATTATACAAGTTTCCTGGGATTTCAGTATTGTTGTAATTTTTTTACGTTAACTTTTTATTGGTTACAAAAAGGTTTGTTTTATCTAAATTATAATACATAGCTACTCAAATTAGTTATGTAAAAATTACTACAGTTCAGTAATTTATTCCCAATATGAATCTACATTACACATGGTTGTTTTAAAATATATTGAGCATCATTACCATGTGATTTCATGAACATTATTTAATGTTTTTATTCAATACAACTTCGGAATACATGTGCAGCAGTTTTAAAAAAATATTTTGATTGTTTTGACCATTTTTATTAGGTCGGCTAACATGCATTTTAAATTAAAATGTATTAAATACAAATATATAATATCTTCAATTACTCTGAATATTTTGATTTTCTTAATATTATTCTGAAGTTAATTTCCTATTAGTTTATATTCGAATATTATCTAATCATTAAATATATTACATAAAAAATAATTCGAGCAACATTTTAAGGCCGTAACACATACTGACCGAGAGCCTGGACGTAATGTAGAGCATTTAGTTACACAGGCAAGGTCATTAAAATCGCTACTAAAACATATTACTACTTTACTTTAACATTTTATAACACATGAATAAAATTACCATCTATTATCACTCACATTTATGTGTTTGTGTTTAAATAAATAGGAAAATCGTTAATTAATCGAAATTATTTATTACATTCGATTAAATTATTTATTATATTCGATAATTAATCGATATTATTTTACAAACTATATCTGAAATCATAATTCATATAATACGATTTAATAAACTAGCTATGTTATAATTAGCCTATAATTATAAAAATTGTAGATAATTGAGTACTTAGTGTTAAATTACATCCTCTGAATATAATTGAGATAACTGAATATCTATTTTGTACTGTTTAGAATCTTGGAGCGAATCAAGATATGATTGTTATTGTTCCACAGACAATCGCGTGTGCGTCTGTGTAGTAGATTTCTACAGGTGGTTAATGATTAATTGAATCATTCTACACAGTTGTAGTAAAAGGAATTACTATATCTGTTCAGTCAAGGAGACATGATTTATCAAAACACCATTAAAAATTTACTTTAACCATTGGTCTGTACAAAACTACAAATATATAATTCTGTATTTTGTGTTGCAACTTAAATGAAACTATTTGTATATAAATGATTCATGAATTATAATTAATAATTGTAAAATTGAAACGGTAGCTGCAAAATGGCTGTAACCTAGTTGAACTTTAGTGATTTTATTCCATTCCGTTCCAATCGAATGCTTCAACCGCGTTAGCCTATTTCCGTCTACCTTTATAACGTTCCAATTTCAAAATAGTCATTCACCTAAAAGGGGTAAGATTTTTCTTTACCATAACATAAACATAACATAACATAAAAATAGCATAACCATAACATAACATAACATAAAAATAAAATTAATATTACATTACATTAACATAACAATAACATGGATAATTTACAGAATATTCTCGCAGTTATCTTATTTTAATTTAATTAAAATTACATTTACTACCATGACAAACATTTTTTTTTACATTTCCGTAGACAGTGACGTTTCTTTTACTATCACATCAGTATGATTTATTGATGTAAAGTATTTTGTGTTGAGTAACACATAGCTATGAACAGACGTAGTAAATAAAAGTAAAAGTTCCAACTGGTAGTATAATGGCCGACTTCTAC
Source organism: Microceris scylla (assembly GCA_018245595.1). Classification (NCBI taxonomy): domain Eukaryota; kingdom Metazoa; phylum Arthropoda; class Insecta; order Lepidoptera; family Hesperiidae; genus Microceris; species Microceris scylla. Next base: position 4,992 of record DWDT01004824.1, read on the forward strand.
GATGTCGTGACGATGAATCACGATTTAGTAGTAACCGAGATGAGCTCGATTCATAGTCTGCCGGCACGATCGTTGACTTTGATTCATAAAAACTTTCTAATCAAATGTTGAACCGTTTATCTTTATATTGTTAAATATGTTTGCTTTTGAATCTCGAACAGATATATTCTCCTATTTGAATAGAAGATTAACATGTTTAAAACGCCCCGCCCCGCATTTAATCATTTATGTATCATACTTAATATATATTTTTAAATACGATTTTACATTAACATACGTACAAAAAAGCACTGCCACGTAAAATAATGTTACGTGTACCTTCAAATTCTCAGGTAAAGCGACGTCAATGTAATGCATATACGTGATTAAATGTCACGAATTATCAGTTGAGAAGTGTCTGTTATAATACAGTTCGTGTACATGTCACTTACATGTTCTATAGACATAAAATTGTACTCAAAAGCAACATTTTTCGATCGACATACGCATATACTATCTTCGTATTATTTATGCATATAACTATTTCAATTCTATTAGAATACTTCAAGAAGAAAATTGTTTAACATATTGTGTGACGCGATAAATAAAAAGAACTCGGAGAAGAGCAGGAGAGCTTATAAAGATAAATGAAAATATTAAGCAGTTAAAACGAAAAACGGACTTTAAATTACTAAATATTTTGATTATGAAGGATTAAGCTTCAGAATTTAAAAGTATTTTTATCAGAATAACGTACTATCTAAATGATTAATGAATTTCGTGGTAGTTATTTATAATCAAACGTACATTTTGTTATAACTTATGCTAGTAAAATAAGTGATTCGACTGACATAAATTAATTAATCTTATTGATATTTTAAATAACGCTGTATTATTTATTAACTTGTGACATTATTAAGAACCAAAAATATATCTAAATGATAAATGTGATTAGAATTAGTACTTTTATCTATTAGATTTATCATAATTATGTCATGTCTAGACAACTAGGTGGTACGAAATATATTTTTATCAACCTACATAGCTCCGTAACAGAAAAGTTGTGACCTTGCAAGGCATATACGAAACAGTATTACTAATACTGTATTGAAACAATCAGTTTTAACAGCCGCCAATCGACGTCAGGGTTGGCCAACGGTCACGCTTCGAGCAACAGTTGAACATGCGTTATTTCTATGAAAGTGATGACCTCTGCTAATTAGAAGTATGCGTGATTATAAACAATTTTCTAAATACGTTAACCTTAGGTCAAACAACCGCTAATTTAATGCCCGGTTTACAAGTATGATATAATTATTAATAGCGAATACAACGATTTTAAAACGAACGCTAACGTCATTTTTAGTTTAATGGAATATACATTTCTCAGTATACCAGTGGTTAATAGGAAACGTAGTGAGATATACGGTACATACCACTCATAAGAGGGTATTTCTTCATGTCATAATCAGTCCTTTTATACCAAATAAATATCGCAAATACTAAACTACAAGATATAAGTCTCCAAGTATTTATATAATTTTGTTTTTTTTTCATTTCAGTCCAAGCTGGCATTTTGCTAGAACATGCGCCTGAATGTCCAGAACAATATGGAGTTCAGGTAAACAGAATTATTGATATAATCAATAAAATAGCTATCAGAAATTATTTCATATAGAACCGTGCAAATAATATAATGATTGTAATTCATATTAAAACAGAAAAATTACTAAAACAATAAAAAAATCTTACTACTGCCAATAATTACCTAAATAATGAAATTTACTTGCTTTCAATTGAACCTAATTTTTAAATTACAGGCTTATGCTCATCCAGAGCTCTGCGACCAGTTCTTCTTGTGCACCAACGGCACCCTGACGGTAGAGACCTGTGAAAATGGACTATTATTTGATGGCAAGGGCGCCGTCCACAACCACTGCAACTACCACTGGGCGGTCGACTGCGGCCACAGGAAAGCTGATTGTAAGTAAAATGCCAATGTTTTAATGCAATTTATGATAAATTAAAAAAGAAAAACATTTATAAGATTCTCATCCTACACAACCGTTTGTTCTCAACTTGAAATGAATTTTGAAATGTAATTATTTATCAACAATAACGGGCAAATATTAATGATAATTTCAAATCGACATCATTATTTCTTTAATAATTTAAATTATATCATGTCGGTTTGGTAAATCTAACTGCTTATCTGTGTGTATACATAGCATTAACAAAAATCATTTTCCAGATCTTCTACAATTTTCTTATTGAATATCGTCTAAACAAATTATCAAATACATACAAAAAATACAGCTAGTTTAGACCAAAGACCAGGTGTGTAGTTCTGAGTATAGAAAGTTTTGTTCTGAAAATGGCTATAAGCAGTGATGAATGAATATTTAAAAAAATGAAAAATTGTGAACAAAAAAATTCCCATTGCCATTTTTGATAGCAATCAATTTTAACATTTACAGTGACGCCATTCTCCTCCCCCGGATGCGAATACCAGTTCGGCATCTACCCAGACAGTGATGAGTGCTCTACTAGTTACCTGAAGTGCGCTTTCGGCATCCCACACCAAGAGCCTTGCACCCCCGGCCTGGTGTACGACGAGCGCACCCACGGCTGCAACTGGCCTGATCTTCTGCAACCATTCTGTAACCCAGAAGGTAATGTTATTGTAATTAATAATTCATTTAAACACCACGTTTAAGATGGTCCTCGAAGTATACATTACACGTTTATGCAGCTTACAAACTATTTATAATAACCCAACGACAAATAATAACCAGCCCCAAATTAAATCACTTACCACTAAAGAGCAATATTGTCCTGTTTATAAAAGATTTAAAGTTACTTCAAAATTATTTTCAGATTTGTTTTTTAACTCCTCTGATGGAAAGAAATATTAAACGTTATTTTAGAAAATATCACCGCAATGATATAAATATATTTGATTTATTTTTATTTATCGTGTTAAGATTTTTAAACTAATGTGGTGTTTCCTTTAATAGCGGTCGTTGGGTTCAAATGCCCGACCAAAGTGCCGGCGAACACCCAGTCAGCCAAGTTCTGGCCGTTCCCACGCTTCCCTGTACCCGGAGACTGCCACAGATTGATAACTTGTGTCGAAGGTCACCCAAGATTAATCACTTGTGAAGAAGGCAAAGTCTTTGACGACCAGAGCTTGACTTGCGAAGATCCTGAACTGGTGCCACACTGCGGTCACGCGTAATTGGAGACGAATTGGTGTTTTAAGATGAAAACGATTTATTGAGCGATTCGCATCAGCTTCTTATTTCAATTTTGATAAAGTTTGTACTTAAACATTAAAGAATAGTTAGCATGATTACCGCAAAATATCTTACGCAATGTTCACCCACGAACATTTAGAATATAGTGGATTTAATTGCCGTGTTCATATTTCGAGATTTAACATCCTGTTCATGTACGATTGTATTCAGTATTAAACGCACTTCGTTTTCATCTTGCCACACTAATTGTTTTAAGTAAAATTAAACAGCACAATATGGAATTATTCCACCGATTCCTATTTATTTCTATTAATAATCACTCGCTTTGAGAAAATACTCACTTTTATTATACAAAAAAAGTTAATATTTTTCCGTTATTACATTTGTACACGAAGCAAATCTTATTAATTTACATACAATGTTACCAAATGCCGACCATTTGAGCGTGATATTAGTTACCGTAGTATAAAATATATATGTTTGTTAACCCTTTGTATTGACCAGTTGGACCTGTGTAAATATATTTTCAAAAAACTGACATGTAAATAGAAAGAGAATTATGTATAAAAAATTAAAACACTAAAAATTACAATCGTTGTTTTTCAATGTACAAATACAACTCATGTCAAACCCCACATATATAACATAGTATATACTTACATATTTACTACGTTCCTCGCTGCTTTACCATGCCTCAAAACTTTACAAGATAAAAAGTATAGGCATATTTTCGTGTGTTTTAAATAAGAGCCAATCGTTAGTCCAAGTAGAATCTTAGTTTTTCTTCATTTATTAAATAATTCGTCTGCGAACTACTTAGAACATTTTTTTTACCCTTTTGTCGTTACATTGTTGGGGACGGGTCTCCTTACAGATTCACAGGGTTAAGGGTACAGTTCACCACGTTCACTGAATGCAGGTCGGCAAACTCCACAAGTCTTATAAAACATTTTTTTTCAAGAAATCTTAGGTGTGAACGTTTCTTTGCAATATTTTTATTTACAGTTTTTGTATACATATAATGATATTATACATAGTATGATTATTTTAGATAATAACAATTCTACACTAGCGGAAAAAGGGATAAAAAATCATCATTTTTAGAAATTGTTGGAATGGCTGTATCTTCATCAAAAATGGCCAATTCCCAGCTAAAAAATCAGCTATTTAAGGCTTGAAGTAACTAGTTTTGAGATTAAGAGATAAAAAATTTCAAAGGAATGTCTATCGCTCAGTCCTAATAAATACCGTGATATTATTCGAAATCTTTTAGGTTTTTACTATGGTCTGAGGACTTGGAGTTTTTTTCTGACTTGTCTCTTATATGGATACTACACTTAGCCTATTTATTCAGCTTTAATAAGCGGTACTTAAAGCTTGCAAGATTAATTCTTGCTGAGATATCGTACTTTTAATGACCACCAAGAACCACCGATATCGGCAGTATCCAATGATCACACATAAATTTGTAATAGGAAAACACTATTTCGTATTTAAATTATTACGTGCTCCCACTGTTATGGGATCAATCATCCTAAAGCCCATCGGTAAACGCTGAATATTCAGTAAACGCTCAATAAATAGTGAAAATTCTAATCAACATATCAATGACATGGTATGATATAGGGTATTTTAAATATTGTGTCTATCTATTAGCTTATAGTCTACAAACTGGGACATCATTCGTCAACTAGTTTTCGCTTAATACGGTAAGACAAAAAAAATTAAAATATTGTGGTATTGTTCTTTACATCGAAAATATGTATATTAAACATTTGAATAATAATATGTGTGTTAATAAGACTTTCTAAAATACAGTAAATGTTTTATTAGGTTAATTCTTTGAAAGAGTAACTTTGCAACATAAATGAATCAATATATGACAGCTCTTTGTATATACGTATTAATACCAGACAAGTCTCACCAACATTTAGTTCTTTAAGGTTATCAATCGTTCCCAGTCGGCTATATCATTAAAATTATATTTTCTGTTGACAGTACATAGATTAAGTCTTACGAGAAAACATTTTATTAGTATCAATATGGTAAAAAAATCGAAATATGAATGGATAAATTAAAAATGGGGTCAATTAAAAAAACACGTTAATCACTGTCATATAAAACCTATTTTATTAATAACCTAACTATAAATGCTCTACTCTTCGTCAATCTCTACCGCTTTGCCTTTGCTGGGGCGTTGGGGTTTACGGCGTGAGGGTGATCCAGCAGGTTTTGGCTTGGGGGTTGGCGGGTTCTCCAGCGCGTCCAGCTCAGCGTCCGTCAACTGGCCCTTGTACCAATCAGCGCTGAAAATTATTAAAAGATTGTTGATTAGAGCTATCCAGACATTATTGACACCATTTATAAAACACAAATAGCTACTGTAGTTGGATCAGTGAATATGTCTTGATTTACAGTTTGGATTGCCCAATATTAGGCCATAATATCACCAGTCGTTAAAATAAATAAGTAAACTTTTATGTTGTCATCCTTAAGATGTACGTACGTACATATGTATATGCACCCATTAGTAGGGTTCTAGTTATTTTTATTGAGTAATGTTTTCATACACAGCATAACCCATTTGCATCAATATCGTTCTAAATAAATATACTCCAGGACTCTTCTTTGATAAAAAAAATCTACCTTAGATGTTCGAA
>DWDT01004825.1:0-10886 GCA_018245595.1 Microceris scylla
GTAACTGGTGAAACGTGGGAGTGTTCTGCATTCCTCTGCCTACCTCTTCGGGGATTACAGGCGTGAAGTTACGTACTATTATTTTATTGATATAATTTATATTTCAGTATCTTACAGGGTATGCAGAGAGTACAGAGTGTCAAATTTCTCTTAACAGATTCGACACGCGTCTACCACTTCCACATGGTTGATGAAATTCACAAGGTTGTTGGAAGAAACCGAAATCATCGAAACCAACGTACGTGTACGAACAGAGTGATAATATATTTACACACAGCAGTTTGTTCTCAAATTAAGCAAAGTCTATGCTATAGTAACCAGAGAGCTGTTTATATTGTTAACTACATCTTTAATTTGTAAGTAGAGGTTTGTAAGTATTTATCAAGAAATGTTTTACGCTCAAATATTTGGTCTAATTAGGATACCGACCTGTAGCAAAACCGTTAAGTACTAAAGTTTTCTCGGCGGCTGCAGCAATTGTCTTTGACGTTACATTGTGCGAGTTTAAAAAACGATGTCACAATGCTTCTGTAACATAGGATTCGCCGTATGCACCAGGTTGCACCGTTTTGTATGATAATGCGCTCATACATACAAACATGATGCGGCGAGTGCGCTCGGGTTCACATGTCCTATATCCCCTGAATGCTTCTCTTTGATAAGATATGTTTTTACAGAACACCGTCGAGAATGGAAGTCTGAGGTTCTGTGCTACTTGTGGTCTTTGCACTTCGTAGCTTTCTAAGTTTTATTTATGTTCTATGAAAGTCATGTGCGTTAGTCATTTTTGTTTGATATGGACTGATTAAAATTTGAGAATGTCTTTTAGACACACTCTGCTCTTAACACCTTGAAGCCACGCGAGATCTGGTCTGTGTACACGGAGTGATTAAAAAAATATACAACTGTTCACTTGGTAACAGACTGGAAATTTGTTGGAGATCTTATAACAGAAATTACGGCTTTATTCAGTATTTAAACGATCTGACAATGTCGTGAAGTTATCAAGAGATCCAAACTGAACCTCAAAGCGATAACTTCCCATCTGTTTTTGTTGAAACCTTTGTCTTGTTTAAAGTTTGTTCCGGACGTTTCCGGCATCCCGGATTATAGTTAGGTTACGACCCGAACGGCTAGTTAGTAGAAAATACATGATTACTTAAATAGGGATTTAGCGATACTTGCCAAAAGTTACCAAACTTCATACAACAAAAATAATTCGAATATAAAACAAGTCATTTAGATGAAATTCACAGAATCATATTAGTCTTTCAGATAGACAAAACAAAGACGTATTTTTATGTATATATGACAAGTTAGAAGTATGCCGCCATCCCGCCTGCTGGATAGTGCCCGTGCGTCTTGGGTGGACCACGAATGGCCAGAGAAAACCCTAGCTTTGAAAAGTCTAGATTATAAGTGTCGGAAATACGAACGTGGGCCAGGGCGTTCAAATCCTTTGCTGTCCGAATAAGAAACGTAAAACGTAATATAGGATTACAATTTATTATGTAATAAGCCCTAAAGATATATGTTATTCATAAAATTTTACGACACTGTTTATGAATGAAAGTGCTATAAGAACCACGATGCGACGACATAATAAAATTCGATAGATTACGTGTCACTCACTCGTTAAAATATTTTTATATATTTTGCTTTGTGCACTGGCGTTTACTGAGATGCGAAACTAAATTCATAAAGACTCCGTAAATAAAAAAGATACACAGTCGAACTATACAGCAGTTTAAATGTCATTTTGTATTTCATATCTGTTAAGAAAAAAAAATGTCGTTGATACAAAGGCATAGTGTAAATATTGTGTAGAGCTTAAAATACTGTGTCTAAAGACAATATTATTCAAGTACGTTCACAATCAGTGTACTGTTATTCTCTGAATAGTAAAAAAAAAAAAACATTTTCTTTTCATGTAGACTTCAACTGTTTATATAATGGTTGGTGGAGCTAAAAAGGATTAAGCTTTTGTATCATTGTGTTTTTACAATATTATATTATAAAGACTTTAGCTTTAAATAAATATTAAATAAACACTATTTGTGAAATATAAAGACGAATATATGAGTAATATTTTAATATTTTATTACACTATTTGTGGAATATAAACACGAATATATGAGTCATATTTTAATATTTTATTATTATCGAATAATACATTTTTTATTCAAACCTTACGTGGAGCGATAATAATCGTTGTGCGAAGTACGCATACACGTACGTATACGTACTCGTAAATACGTAGGACGTGAAACTAAACAACGTATGATATTGTGAAATTTAAGTGATAAGTTCCTAAATGTTATTAAGGTAAAAGAGCAGTTTTCCACACGTACGATTTTCGATGTAGCCTTCGGTATGTGCTTTTATGTACAGCAGTTGAACAGGGGTAATAGTTCATAAGGTTAGCGATTTTCAGCTGTTTTGACAATCGAATCTCCTATATTAGCCCATCACTGCAAATCAGCACAGGAAACTGTTTAATTCGAGAGTTATTTGTGCCAGCGATATGCCGAAGATCAATCTTGGGGTGATGGTAATCTGCAGACTGTGTTACATTATTTTTTGATAATGTATGTACATGTATATAACTAAACAGTTTCAACGACTTTACTCATGCGTAGTTTTTGCCATAGAATAGTCTAAGACCTATTCATCATTAGCTTCTGATTGCATCAGGGTCTCAGCCGGGGAAGCTCCTGTTCGGGTACGAAAATATAGTAAAGCTCCGATATAATAAATCCTTTCGTTATAAAATATGGTTAACTGTACGAAATGTATACCACTAATTCCAAACTTTTGCCACAGCAGTCGTGGCCGAGTGGTTAAGGCGTCTGACTCGAAATCAGATTCCCTCTGGGAGCGTAGGTTCGAATCCTACCGGCTGCGAATTTATTTTTAGAAACATCTCATTAGATGGTTGTAAAATGTTGATGTAATTTTTATTAACAAACATTTCAAAAGTACGCAAATACTTTTGAAAATTTTTACTTTAACTTTTTCTTGACCGAATTTTGTGGCACTTTAAAAATAAGGTACAATATATCAACTTTAATATTCGTAATATTTGTTTCTAACTTGAGAAGCTTACATAGACAGTACTCATATACAAATCGCTCATATGTGACTAGACGGTAATATTTCAAGAACACTATCTTTCAAAAAAACAATTCAGATAGTTTGAAATAATAATTATTCTATGAATATTATAATAGCTGTATATTATAGAATAGTCTATCAGTCATATATTTTTTAAGACACTTTAGTCGAAAATTATCGATCTATTGAAATAAATTACTTAAGTATTCAATTTACGACGTAAACGTTTGATGACAACAAAATATTTGAACCTACTGTTTTTTTAGTACCTACCCATTTTCTATGAAAAAAAATCTACGACGGACATGCCCAACCAAGAGAATATTAAATAGATAAGATTTTGAGATTGTTGTTTCAGTTGTTTGATACTTTACAAGAGCACATAAAGGAAAAACAATTAGGTTGTGATGTAGACAGTGAACCGCTGAATAAACTTAAGCTGTCACAGCGTTGAAGTTCTTGTTAACCGTAACGGGAGTTTATTGGTACAATGTTGACATATTAATAATAATGATATAACAATAACATAGATCTAAACGAATGAGAAATATCAAGGCTAAAAAAATCTGAAAAACGTTGAATATAAAAAATAAGAAATACTATCATCATCATCTTCATCAGCCTACTCCCGTCCACTGCTGGACACAAGCCTCTCCAATGGCACGCCACTGAGCTTGAGCTTCAGCTCTTCGTATCTAAACACTGCCAGACACTTCGCAAAACACTATACATATTATATAAAATCAACAAAAAGAAAACATAAAAAACAACATTAAACGTAGAGAAAACAATGGGTTGTTGTAAAACAAGCTAACGGAAATAAATATTCAATTTGGGAAGGAAAGTTACACTATTCTTGTCCACTCGATTCCGTTACATTCCTTTGCCGGCTCGTGAAGCGGAGCATCCTGTACATTAAGCTTCAATTAGCATCCGCCTAATGACAGTTGTTACTTTGTTAGCAACAAAACATTGTCGAAACAAACTTCTGGCTATGCGAATGGGACAATCGTATGAAATTGTAACTTCGCCTTAAATAAATTATGTGGTTTACAACCCCCTGTGCGAGGGTGCAAAGAGCCTTTGTAACTACAGCTTTTTTCAAGAACTGCAGTTATGTATATTAGAATAACTTCACCAAGAACTTGGTGTTAAGTGATGTACACGTCAGTAACATAAACCGCAGGTATTTTAGAATACAATTTATGAGTATATATTATACGTGGTAGATATTTAAAGTGAAGAAGCGTACTCCCGGTTTGCTAGGAATATGGTGGATATAATTATGTATTAGAGTCAGCTTTCCAGGATTTTACGCTTGTTTGAAGTAATGGACTCTGCCTTGCTCATCAGAACAAGCTCAAGCTCATACTGTGAACACATTTATAATCCACTTCATTAGCTCTGATTGCCAATCTTTAGTCAGGATAAAATGGCCCGTTCTCTTCTATGGTAACTTAAAATGTATTAAGCTAGAAATATTTCATAAATTAACGTTTCAAAGAAATAAACACAAAAACATAAATACACACAGATCTTGTAGTAAACGGTATTTGATACAACTAAGCCCGCCCCACAATCATGCCATGCGCTAAGCTCCAACTGGCCTATTCATTTTATTAATGACGGCCGTTAAGGACTTTGGGGCGCTGTGGAGATAATTACGAATTTAACCTCCATCTTGTAACAGCTTCAGATAAGCGGTAATTGAGCTATTCAATAAGACTATTGGAGTGGAGTATGAAAATGTTGCCTTCAAGTTTGAGAGTTGGTCCGGTTGTTAACTTACGTGCAATTGTAAAATTCTTCTACTTCGTGTGTTTAAGGCGTTTGATCTTAACGGCACAATTAAAAAAACCGTAATAAAACCTATCTTTCCGTATGTGTTGTTCAAAAATACAGGCAAAATGGAGATTGATTTCTTATTTGCTTTTAAGTGCGCAACTATAGGTATATGCCATGTTGTTTCGTTCTAGAACATCACTTCTACAATTTATAGCAGATACAATGTTACTGCAATCCGTGTCTAAATGCGTGTCTTTGGCTTGCAGTGTCAGTCGCCATCAAGCCCTAATGGACGTTGTTATGACGGAAATAAGAAGGTTATGAATAACTCTCAATATCTCGATGACCTCCATTGTAATAATGACGCTACAAAGTGAAAGGAAATGGATTAAAAAAGAGAATGTGCTAGAAACTTATGACTATACACATATAGCAGTCGTGGCCGAGCGGTTAAGGCGTCTGACTAGAAATCAGATTCCCTCTGGGAGCGTAGGTTCGAATCCTACCGACTGCGAATTTTTTTTCATTCGTATTCGAATATCTACATATACTTTTTTAAGTGATGACATAAAAAAGTACAATAGAAATTATTACTAGTGTATTTGGGAAATGTACGAATACGAGAATAAATACTTTTTTTCATAACTACCTGCTTGTTAAATGGGCATTCTAACTGTCTTCGTTATTAAATTAGCTACTGCGGAAATACGCATAGCAGTGATAGTGATAGTGAAGTAGAATTATAATGGGTCGATTATTAGTTGACTACGAAATTCTCCCGCTGAGCCATAACTGTCAGAAAATTTTTCATTCAAACCAACGCAGAGGCGACTTCGATAACCATAAACCATTTGAAAAAGACGGTGAGAACTTAATATAATTGTCTCCACCGCGACCTCGCTACAAACGCCGGGAGCTCATGAGGAAGGACTTCGTACAGGTCCGAAACTAGTCGGGCCATCTCGAAAAACGCACGTGAGTTAAGCCAGTATATATGAAATCATGTGTATAAATACTCATGAAACATTTAATAGATACTAAAATTAATTGAAGGAGTAACACCTGCGCTGGAATATCGCCTACGAAGTCCTCTTTATATGTCTGAAGAAATTATTGTACAATATTTGTGTCTGTGCTAGGTCGAAATAACTTTTTTATCTTGTCAATGACTTGTATGTTTAAAAGATCAGTAAAGAAAGTACTCGTATGTATTTTAATGGATATAAACTACATACTAAACAAGCTCATTACGAGAAATGTCAAGTGTAGGTACCGTTAGACATTCAAGTAACACAAATGAGTTGGTGAGAGGCGATTAAACTGCAAACAACATGGTCGGCAGTCACAATATGACTTCCGTAGCGTAGTAGCGGTATCGAGCTGTCATTCCGGGGATGAGTGTGCACATTCGCGATTGCGATAAGTCGATAGCAATCTCCTCCCTCAATGTATATCGGCGCCCTTAATACCCATACATTGTTAAGAAAATGGGGAAATATCGACTCGTAGTGGTAATGAAGTTTTAGTTATGTAGTCCGATGGGGAACGTAATTACTGATCGCAGGACGGTACTGCAGATACGGCATGCTTTGGGGTGAGTAATCCGCCCAGATAGCTCTCGGTGGCAGTGGCTCTGTGACGGTTTATGTGACACATGGGATATTGACAGCGGGCGGCCCGGAATGATGTTATTCAGTTAGGGCTTTTTTTCACTGACTTACTAAAAATAGTTTTAGAGGGCTTACATTGTTAGTTGAGAGAATAAATTTATGTGCAGATAAGTTATAAATAAAAATAACATAATGCACTGACGACCACTCGAATGTAACTTGAAGTTATGCGAAGTACAAGTTGTTATGTTAATTGTAGTTCATTCTTCATTACTCGTTATCTTAGAGGGGTGGGTGGACTGATTTCAGCATTGTGTCTTGATATTAGGAGTTTCAGCGTGTGTTATAAGTTAGATACGTGGAAGTGTACTATATTTCTCTGCCTACCTTTTCGGGGATTGATTGGAAAGCGCTAGGCTTTTTGCAGTTTTTAGTTGAATGTGTGGCGGCTTCCCGGCCGCGAAGAAAAAATGTTAGGACAAGATAATCGTAACGATGAATTATATATCTTTTGATTTGATGTTGTGATAATATATCTTTATATACATTCGATCGATTAGCTGATTTACTTACATATATGGAGGTATAAGATGTAAAAGACAAGGAGAGTTATAACTCTGCATTTCTTTGTGTTTCGAAGAAGCACTGTTAAACGCAATTCTCAAAAAGCACCATTTGTTTTGGTGGTGGCAAGGGTCCACTCTGCCCCGCGTCACTCGCCGCGCGCACCGCGTGCATTTTTCATTAAGACTCGAGTACAAAAAATATTCTTCCTTGTGAAGATTTTACTTACAGTGTTTTTGGATTCTGCTAAATTACATAAACAACTTGGGGCTTAGAAAATTAAGTTTAAAAGCAATTAATTTTTAGAGGCACTCTTGAGCGTCGATGAACAAGATTTTCTCTCGCGCGAAAGAAAATTTCGCTGAAGGCGGAGTTTTGAACGATAAATCATAAAGTTGAGAACTGATCTCGCGAAAATAACGAGTAGATTTGGGAGTGGCCGAATTATCGGGACTTGTTTAACCGCAGTGGATATGGTGGTGTCGAGGACGGAGCGCTAGCGTCGCTTCGTGCTGACCGCTAAGGCACTCGTTATGTTGCTCAAGTCCACCGAGTAGTACCTACTCGTATATAAGCAAATTAGGCACCTCCGCCGTGTTACCATGTAATGTTGCTACGTTTCTAGCGTATTATTCGCATTCATGTCACTTATTTAAGTACCAAACCATATGTTCACGTGAAGAGATCCTTACAAATCCGGTGCTGACCTGGTGCGATCACTTGACACTCGGCAGCTGCATCGCACTGCAGAAATTGGTAGTTATCTGCTGTGAAACTGCTCAGGCAACTGACGTATAACTTAAAAAATATTTAAAGTTATAAAGTTAAGTGAGGTAAACTTAGTTATTGTTAAGAACCTGATTAAGACCTTCACATTATCTGGGATGTAGGCAGCGATGCTTACAAGAAGTATGATATCTTTAGTCTCTGTCGATAATACGTTCGCTCGCGGTGGAACAAGTTGGGCCGAAATTCACTTACATTTAGTGGGTAAAATTAAAGGGAACGCGGGTAATATTTAATCTGTCGCAGTCGATGATGGATGGCGCTCGTTACGTGACGTGGGAAAAACGTTTAACAAATCGTCACTAGCTACGGGTACATGTGAGATAGGTAGCCAGGGGACTGTGTTATTTCAAAGCGCTGAAAAGATATTTGTACACGGGTTTATTGATTAAAAGTTGCTTGCATCTGCTGAGTAGGGTGCAGATCTATTCTGCTATGGTCTCTAGGATTTAGAGCGATCTTAACTATACCTTTGCGGCGCGCCTATCAGCCAGTGGTGGACACTGGTGGTGAATGCTGGACCGCGTCCAATGCACTTCCAAACAACAGCTGAACGAATCCTATGGCAAATACTTAATGAAGCAGAAAATGGGAACTTGTGATATATTTTAGGAGATAAGGCGAAAACAAATTACCCATTAAAATTTATCGTTCTTTACTGAAAGAATGTCATAAAGAAAGGCCCCTGTAGTGGGGCAAAGTGTACAAAAATCAGCTCCCCACTAGATGAAAGTACGGGCGGGCGGATACGTCCAGTGCCGCATCGAACGTGCTGTGAAGTACATTGCCAACAGTAAAACTTCGAATAATAACAATGATAATACGTGAAGAGAAATCTTTATAGTCCTTTTTAAGAATATTGCGCGCACGGAGGAGTGTAGCACTTGGTATAGTCAGACACGTACCCGGAAAAGGCGGGCAGAAACTAAAGTTTATATGTATGTTGGAGTAGCAGAGCGGCCCCGCGCTGCTGTGGAATTTGTTCACTTATTCTAAATTACATCCGAGCTGCTGCCCGCGACGGCGTGCCCATGGATTTCAGTGTTGGGTTTTGCCAGGTTTTTCTTAATAGGCCTGGCCGCGTATTAACCAAGGTCGAGCCTAAGGTGAATATTATTTAATAACTATGATCAGCCATACATAAGTAAAATTTGCTCCGATACATTAGTAAAAGCCACACCCACATCGATTAAGTCGATTTCAGACAATATCGCGCACAAGGACATGCAAGAGGAATGAAAGAAACAAAGAAGAAAGAAAGAAAGAAAAAGAAGGATGCCTATGGTTACGCTGTTGATTTAATAATTCCAATGAATATGTTAAAATGTATTCAAGTCTAAATGTTTTTGTAATGACAAGGAAGCAAGCTAGCCACTCGATGGCAAGTGGTCACAGTAAGCAGCAGGCAGCATGAGCTGAGCTAACCTCGAGAGACACCGGCGACGCCGGGCATGATTGATCGCGCGCCAGCATCAGGTGCGCGCCACGCGCAATCAATCATGCTCAGTTTTAATCAATTACTCAGCCATCTATAAAATTGTAAAAGATTTATTACACGTTGTCAATTCCAATGTAACTGCTGGAGGTGCTAATTCGTGAAGCGGTCGGCATCCATCGCAGCGCCCATTAGTCTCCGCGACTGCAGACAGAAACTGCTCGTAGTGATTAATGATTACGTTTCATTAGATGCCCGTTATGCAAACTGATGTTTTTCCATTAGTTGGTCCCCTTTTTAGATTTCATCGTGTTATTACCATTACATCGACCAGGTGGAAGCGAAACGAAGCGTTAGTTGCCAAATATCATTATCTGTACACAGATGAATCTGTCTTTTCATGTACCTACGTGCACTGGTTTTGGATACTTCCGAGAGTGTTATTCTCCCACGGTACATGCACTTATCAACATTCGTGTCGTATATGAAAGACGACTGGATAACAAATCATTTAAAGGTTTTTTTTCCATAGCAATATACAATAATATCACGGCGCACGACATATTAATCGGTCTTTGTGGTTGTTGTGGTAATACTATTAATTTAATTAAGTTTAGATTAAACTCCGCTTTATGTCAAAATGTGTCTAAGGTTGTTATGAATTTAGTTGGTAATCTGTTCTGTAAGTGGCGCGGGCGTTATTGCTACTCGTGTTCATTACTTGGAAAGTCGGCACATGTCCAACCCTGTCTCGGGCCACTTACAATTACCCATAACTTGCGCTTGTCGCCTTACGTCGGCCCTTTTGTTTTGTGCACCGCGAAGGCGACACTTCGTTTTCCTTCATGCTGCTTCAGGCGCGCCACAAACATACTTTTAAAAATTTTCACTTCAAAGTCTTTTATGCTTCTGTTGTTTTTTTAATTACACCATAATGCAACTTGGGCTCTCCAAACAAACGTTGACGGGTCCTTACGGAACATTCGTTATCGCCACATCGTTTCCTACACATTCCTTTGCCGAAATGGCCACTTGAGGCTGCTCAGACGGTTGTGTTTAAAATAGAAAATTAACCTTTTCTCTTAAGATTAAATTATGAGGCGTTAATGTCACCCGCCTGAGTGATCGCGGGTCAAAAAAATATGTGAAATAATTGTTCATACGGTCGGTTTTGTTAGATACACATTCGAGTTTATATAAAGTCCCGACGAACGAGTGGCTGGGGCAATTCCGATTCTAACCAGCGTGACCTAACTCTAACGAATAGTATTGGTGAATAGTACAGTGTCTAGTACTTCCTTGAGTATGATTTTGGGTCTCGCAAGGGTCGCACGCTTTGTGAAACACCTCACATTTGTTATTTGAACTATTTCTATCAATTAAAGCGAACTTAACTAACATAATAATAATGCAGTGATAGCCTAGTGGTTAAGAATTCAGCCCCTCACTTCGGGGGTGCCGGGTTCAAACCCACGGCGCGCACGTCTTTATAAAAAGTGCGTTTTAAATTTTTAGTTTGCTATCATCTTAGAAAAAAAATTCTAAGGTGTGTGAAAGTCTGCCAACCCGCACTTGGCCAGCGTGGCAGACTA
>DWDT01004826.1:0-10884 GCA_018245595.1 Microceris scylla
TTGTTTATATATTATAATGCATGAAGGTGCCTTATTTAGGTTGAGATAAAACATTTTAAACCTAAGTTTAAGGATGCGTTTCCACTAGGGATGTGCGAGGATGCGTAGCGAGGAATGTGTTTGTTAAGAACCAACAGGACCCCTTCCCCTTCCCTGTACTGAGCGAGGCTAGGTAAAGGATTCTATTGGTTCTTAACAAACACATTCCTCGGTACGCATCCTCGCACATCCCTGGTGGAAACGCACCCTTATGTGTACATATGAAGTGATCCCTATATTAGCGATATTTATAAATGTCGATATATGAAAAACGTAACGTAACATAAAGTCTTTAATCTTCTAAAGGGTAGGAAGAGAAGTGTAGTACGCTCCTACGTTTCCCCAGTTACGTTTAAGTTCCAGAATGGAATAAGTTGTAACCCTATTGCCATACTAACTGAACCTGATGTTTTTGAATGTAACTTAAATCTGTGTTATATTATGAAACTAATCTTCCGTTTTCTCCTACGCACATACCGACATAGTAAGACTAGACTATTGTTATTCAGAGGTGTATTCCTCAAAGGGGACACACTGAACCTAGTATTCTCCAAAGTAAGGATGAATAGTCTATTACTGTGAAAATACTCACACAGCGACCGTATCAGCTGGTACCCAGGGCTTGTCGTTGGGAAGCCTACAGAATTGCTCGTGGAATCTGAAACCTATCGCGCTGACATTGAACAGGAACGACGATAACGCCTGCTCCGCGGTACACGGTTTGGGTATGCACACAGCCAGCCTCAAATTAATCCAGGACAGCATCTCTATGACGCCAGATCTGAAAGGAATTTAAGCTATCAGAACATACTGTTGTTGGTCAGGAGGGCTACTGCGTGTTTATAAATAGATAGATTACATAACATTCGTACTAAGGAATCCATAATTCATACAATTTGGCAAAATATATTGGTTAATACTCTAGCTGTCTATCCGTGCATATTATAATCATTTTTTATGTATTTTGCTATTTTCTATATAACATTTTTCTCCAACATTTCATATGTATTACCAACAACGTTGATTGGTATAATGTTCCAGATTGAAATGTTTCTCCAAATTATGTGGGTTTTAATCCGTTAAGAATACAAGAAAGATTGCGTCAACTCTTGTCTCTAGTGATCTGCACTAAATTAGCGAGAAATATGCTCCAGGTGAAACCCATGCCGAACATAGGACATAATGATCACAGCCGGAAAAGAAGAAGAAAAGGTCAGTATCAGAATCTGATTATTCTGATCCCATATAAAAAAAAATTTATACTTCCTGATTTCTTAGTTACATATTTTACTCACCTTATATCCTCGAAACCGGCCCCAGCCCGAGCATTAGAAATTACAGCATTGGTAAGCGCAGCCTTCTTCTGAGTTTCTTCATCCAACATAAAATCATTCGGATCGAACCATCTAGAGCCGTCTGGAAGCCGCGGCCAATGTAAGTCCTGATCGAGTGGTACTTGAATCATGCAGTACTTGCCCTCGAATCGCAGCTCCTGTCCCACTGTTTGGTCGATCTCGAGACATTGCTGATAGTAACCCATGTCAATAAAACTTCTCTTTAAAAGTGCGCGGGGTGTTCTTATACCAGCGTCCAAATCTAGAAAAAATGTTGGCAAACTGGTTGAAAACATGTTTTTCATCAGTAGTAAATTTCCTAATTTCGTAGTAACTTCCTAAATTCGTAGGTACTTACACTGTAAAAGCAGCAATGGATTTCCTCTAGTCATGTTTCTCACTTGAGTTCTACATAATTCTTGATCTAAAACTCTTTCATACAAGTTCTGATCGAAGGGCCGTCCTAAATCCTCCGGGTCCAGTACGAACGTAGATGTCGCTTCATTTATAACAAAAAATATCCCTAATACAATATTTATTACCCTAAATCCCATTGTAACCGACATCATTATAAAAACGATATTTATTTTAATTTATTCACAATTGGAAAATCATAGCTTTTGCCGTCATTAACTGAAACGTTTCACGATATGATAATACTATGCATATGTAATTAGATTAAAAAACGTATTTTTTAAGAGAACAATGATAACGTTATCATTAATTCCTTTGCTATCTTTGCAAATTGAAATTTTCACCGAAGTTCAGTGATCACCGAGTCATAATAGTGTTATATCGAAATTGATTTTTAAATATGAAAAATTCTCTTTATTTTTGATTATGTTGTTCTCCATTGGTTATTAATTAATAAATGAGAATATCTTTGATCTTTTTAAAAATCTTCATTAACTTAAGTGCAGGCTACCGGGTCGCAGTAACTTTGCTGTGAAGGCTCATTATTCATTTTGAAGTCGTCACTGTCTTATATAGCACTTCCTGTCGCGCAAGGCATTGCTTAAGTATACATAGTCTATGAACATATTTATCGTGTCAAACTATTAATTAGCATTACTATTGACTGTAATGAAATAAAAAATTAAGGTTTGCAAATGGTGCTCTTTCTCGTAATATATCAAAAAGCCAATTTTTAACCAACAAGTAATGTATATGACCAATGAAACCCACTGTGCAACTAAATTCCTTTCATATTGGACATCGAAACGTAAAAAGTGAGAGTGTACTACACTATTCTGCACAAGCACATAGGGGATACAGGTGAGATGTGGCTGTTTTATACTTGACATCATACTATTTTGTACACTTTTTTGTTCCATAAAAAAACCTTAAGGAGAGCATTTTTTTTATAAAATAGAATAATAATAGTCAACCCATTATAATTCCAGTGTTGGAATATGGGCCTCCTCTGTTGATAGACTTCACACACCTTAGAGTTTTTTTTTAATATATTGTAAGGTGTGCAGGTTTCCTCACGACGTTTTCCTTCACCGTTAGCAAGTGATATTTAAATTTGAAACACACTTTTCTAAAGAGGTGCGCGCCATGGATTTGAAACCAGGACCTCCAGAGTGAGAGGCTGAATTCTTAACCACTAAACTGTCACTGCTTCACACTGCAATATTTTTATATTTCACACTGCAATTTTTTTATTATATTTCTATGGGATTAATACATAATCCTCATTGAAAGTATTTAATTTGTTTGATAATTTGGGAAGACAAAATGTATCCTACCATATAAAAAAAAAAATTATATAAGATATTTATTTCGTATTTTCATATTTTGTAATTGTTGTTGGAAGATATAATTGATTTTCTTTTGAACTTCATAAATAACATGCAATGTTTTCTCCCAAGTTAAATGAAAACATATATAAATATATGATCAAGAATTACTCATATTTTGAACATAAGTTATCTTCTGGAATTATAAAAATGGGAAAATGAATGAACTATAAAACAGTATTTATGGCAGTAACATTACATCTGAAATCCCTGAAGGGGTAGGCAGCGGAGTGTAGAATACTCCCACATTTCACCAGTTATGTTTATATCCCATAATGGAACAGGTGGTAAGTCTATTGCAAATCACTGGGCCCAGTTCTAGACTCAGAACCACTACAACAAATTTCTACCAGGAAATACTGAGTTAGAAAAATTGAATCTTGCTACACCTGGGAATTGAACCCAGGAACTCCAATCAGCAGTTGCACTTGCAATAACTTGAACAATGAGACAGTCAAGTGTTTATGTTTGTGACACAATGAATTACAATATGGCTAATACATGGTCCCAAAAATTATTCATGCATTGTTTATCCCTACTACCCCTATATTCATCCTGTGTATAAAATTCTCATGTCACAGTGTTTGTAGTTGAACTCCTTCGAAACAGCTCGACCGATTCTTATAAAATTTTGTAAGCATATTGAATAGGTCTGAGAATCGGCCAACATCTAATTTTCATACCCCTAAATGGTAAAGGTGGTCCACCCCTTAATTTTTTTTTTGTAGATAAAATTTATTTTTTAATTTTTTTTATGAAACAGCATTCAAAAATACATACAACTCTAAATTTTGACTCTTTGACAATAAACCCTTATTTTTAATAGCGAAATCAGTAGATTAGTAGATTTATTGTACTACTTAGTATAATAATACAATAAATTTAATACCTACTTCCGTACTACTTAATCTATACATAGTATAAAATGAAGTCGCTGTGGTTGTCTATATGAATTTTAATGTAGTTATCGTCACCGGATAGACTGGTTCAAGAGGAAGGTTTGTATGTGATGTCGTAAAAACGCATTTTTGTGTGCTTACCTTGCAAACACTGTCCTAACCATATGAGATAGATCAAAATAATGTAGTAAGGACTTATATATTTTAAAAAGGTCTACAAAAACACTTTATGCGGCCCAGGCAATGAACCTAGGACTGTTTGCTCAGAATTAACACTTACACCTACTCTACAGAAATGTGGAACTTATTTACTTAGTTAATAGTAATATTTTAAGCAATAACTTTTCTAATTACGTTGCAATATATGACCAGTAATTGTATTAAAATGTAATGCTGATGTAAATACAAACGATTTTAAGGTGACAATAGTGAAACATATGGCAATGAAAATGTAATTTTTTTATTTGTAAATGCCAGTTTTGTAAAAGTCTGTTCTTTTGAGAGCTTACATTATAAATTGATGAGTCTAGTAATGTTTTTATAAATAATTCAATGGCTTACCTATTCAAAGCTCTCCGCATCTCAGCATCTCCTATTGCCTAGTAAACTCCGCGAAGCACTGAACTGATCATATTTAAGTGACGCTTTGTAAGCATATTTAAGTTCATGAACATTTTTACTATCCATATTCCATGAGATCATTTTGAGTATATAATTTTTACTGAACTTTATGTTGAAACCAAATCAAACAGAGGAATGTAAACAAAACTATTTAATAATCATTGAACCAATTGTCACAGATATTTGTGACATATGACAATGACGCATGTTGACAGCGACACGTTGGACAAACTTTTAGATGATTTTCGTTTGTAAATACTTTTATAAATATCAGTACGCATCTAATCAAACTTCATCAATAAAATATATTTGGTATAACCTGTAATTAAATGTGCCTTTTAGAAGCCGCTTTTATATGCTACGAATGGATTATTCTTGAGAAATTTATGAGCTATATTTTAATTTTGCATAGCATGTTCTACCACTCAAACGGTCTCGGTTACTACAGTACCCGGCACTTTCTTTCGGCGTAAGCGTACTTGGTGACTATAATAGAAAGAAAATGAAATGTATAAAATATAACTAGGGGTTTTGTTCAACCGAGTTTTTAGAAGGAGTGACGTCAGCATTGCCGACGTCACTGTTCTCAATATTCTTGCTCATGATGAAATAATAAACTTATGGAAATGCTATTAATTATTACACCAATTTTAAACTTGTTAAACTAAATTACTTTCTAAAACAATATCTATCTTCTACAAAACATGAAGTAACTGTATGATGAAATCATCATCATTATTATCAGCCTATTTCCGTCCACTGCTGGACCTATGTAGGCATCTCTAATAGCACGCCAGTGAGCTCGATCTTCAGCTCGTTGCACCCAACTGCTGCAAGCCAGTTTGCGTATACTGTCACTGCACTTAACTGGAGTTATAATTTTAGCTCCATATTATAAATAATATTTTTCAAAAATAAGCGTAAATTTGACTTTTTTTTTTTCAACCCATTACAATTCCACTGTTGGAATATGGGTCTCCTCTCATATTGAGAGGGTTAAGGCCATAGTCTGCCACGCTGGCCAAAGTGCGGGTTGGTAGACTTTCACACACCTTAGAAATTTTTTCTAAGATGATAGCAAGTGATATTTAAACTTAAAACGCACTTTGTAAAGAGGTGCGTGCCGTGGGTTTGAACCCGGCACCCCCAGAGTGAGGGGCTGAGTTCTTAACCACTAGGCTATCACTGCTTTATATTATTTGACTTCAAGAAATTTAATTTACCTGATTGTTGAAATCCTTACATAGGACAAAAGTCTATGTGCAAGTACGTCCAAAGATAATATTATATAATAATTGCAAGACACATTATTTTCACAGTCCTTAAACCTAGTAGTTTTCCTAATTTCCATAGTCCTTCGTATGTATGAATACCAGTCTTGTGTTTTAGTGAAAATATCAGAAATCAATATTCAATTCAACTGTATAATATGTATTGACATCAAGATCATCTACATATTTCTTTTTCTAGAGCTAATAATAAAAAATGAAAATGAACACAAGTATCTGTAATTTATAGAAAGATACTTAATAAAATATCGATCGACTTATCGTACCTGACAATTTATTTGTAAATTAGTAACGTCGTCCAAATCAGAGCTAACCAACAACCTAATACATTTCCGAGCTTTGTCAATTGCATTGCATTGTGAGTCCCTCTCGGTCCAACCACACAAACGTTAAACGTAGTCAATTAAAACACTTGGTTGAACAAGACGCTATAATTCAAGTCTAAGCAAATCGGGAGTCCTCGTAATTATCGGCAGCGTAAGTATAATGTCTCATTGTTAATTGTTAGCGTATCGCGGCCGGATCTCTTTGCCGCTGTCCGCCTTATCTCTGTGAGAGGCAGGACTCCGCTGGGTATAAGGCTTGCTGCTCCTGGTGCTTTCTTTGTCTATATATTATGTATTTGGAAAGTTTCCAAAGTTGTTTCCAAAAGTTTCCAAAAAAATACACACATACATACATATCATCACGCCAGGTCCCTTGCGGGGTAGGCAGAGAGCACAGAGTGACAGACATCTCTATTTTTACACACTTGCCGTGCTTCGTCCACGTTCATCTCTATCTTCACATACACGCACGCCGGTTTGTTAAAAAAAATGTTTAAGTGTGTTAAAAAAAACATATACAAAAAGTCAAATCAAATCAAAACATTTATTTTCATGAACATGGGTAATAAAACCTTTACTCGTACATTCATAAGTTAGTATCTCCTAGTTCTGCCCGCTCAGGTATGCACAATATTAGCAATTAATTTATTATATTATATTGAACTAGATTCCTATATCAGTAACAAAATGATATAAAATATTTGGTCTTTAATTAGTCATTATTTATACATTAAGCTAGGTTCTTAATATCATTAACAAAATTACATAAAAATCTCAGTTGATATCTATTTAAAATTATGTAATACACTCTAAAAATTAAATTAAAATACGTCATTAATAATTCATGTCAATAGATTCTGTGTCTACCCAGAATTTTGATTTACCCTGCTTATATGCCTATAATCTTATCTTCAAGAAATTCTTTTATAAAATAATAAGTTTTTTGTGTTAAATAACGCTTAAGTATCTATTAATTAAAGTCAGACTTTGCACATTTAATGTCAATAAGCAATGCATTGTATATTTTAGGTCCCATACAGTAAAAAGAAAAGATAGATATTATAATCGTGTTTCAATAGAAAGCTTTAGACGTTCATTTCGTTCGCAATTAGCACTCGATAATATAAGTTGTACGGAAATTTTCTGAAGAATATCGCTGCTGTAATACCGAGATAAAAGATCATCCGAAGTATGCGGTATTGTATCGATTCCTGAGACGTATGTGTTGCTATACACTGCTGCATGGGTATGCAATAAATTCCATTGATCGTACGAACGTACAGTCCATAGAACATTACTTAAGATTTTACGTACATATTTAAGTACCTACCTAATACTAGAAGATAATAGATACCTATTTTATAAAACGGCTTTGTCAAAGTCTTTCTTGAGACTGTTGTCTCAGTGGACTCGGCGAAGATGATGGCTGGTTCGTTCATAGAAAGACCCGTTCGTCTGGCCGAATGCTAAATTGGTTGTCATGGGTTCGCGTCCCATCTGGGGCAAACATTTTCGTGATAATTACAAATATTTATATCGTGCTTAGACGTAACAAAATATATGGTGCTTTTATATTTATATAAATGTTAGTATGTAATTTATCAACTATTTGTTACCACAACACAAGCGTTGTCCATTTTTGAATCAGATGGCCGCGTATGAAAACGTCTGAAAATATTTATTCATTACATGATACCAGTATTATATAATTCTTTAGTTAGTACTAAGAAGAACTGATAGTGACTACGAAAAGTAAATGAACGTAGGAAATTGGGTTAAACACATACTTTCCCATCTCTACATAATAATTGTTGTGCCCTGTAGCGAATTTATGGTGATTGCGTGCTTCCAACCCGAAAAAATTTAACGAATCGCCCACGGAAACGAAGTGGCAACCGGGAGTTTTACTAATAGCTTGATGACTACTGTCTTATACAGAGCTCAGAATGAGGATAATTTCAGAATAATTCTATCAGCACACTTATTAAAATATAAATCCAAAAATTAGGTAGAGATCTATTAATGGATATTGTCGTAATATGTTAAGATTTACTAAAAATTATATCATATAAGTGCCTACGTTTTCTTGCGTCAAGATTGCGCCTGTCAAAACTTAAACCCATAAGAATTTTCTATATCACCCATTTTGCATATAAAAACCTTTTTTTCTCTAATTATACCGGTTATAATTTAATCAATCCAAAATCGATAATTAATCTTTACGACAGGTCTAAGTTTTACAGCGCCTTCTGTTTTACTCTAGATTCTGGGGCAGGACTCAAAATGCAATCAAATATCGAAACTAATCGAGAATTTCGTATGCAAAGTTTGAAACGTTTATCTCTCCGATTGGTTTTAGGTGTTCCAAATTGATACGAGAACTTACTGAAATAACCGGTTGCGAATTCTTCGTAATCGCTCGATTTCATAAATACCTATCTATTAACACGAATTAAAATAAATAGAAGAAGTTACGTTAGGTATTTCTGGTAAGTGGTCTGTTGAAAATGTCTATACGAGTTTTATTTTTAGGTTATATCTCCCACAAATATATGCATGCATATTAAATATTGCTTAAGCATTACATTAGGTATACGTGTACGTTTCGTAGATTCTGTTGTTGACTGAAAATATTATTGTCTATGAAGGTAAATAACATCTTCATTTATACTTGATATGTTACTGTAACCAAGCGACTCATATGTCTTACTCGTTAAAGTAACCAAGAATATAAATCATTATTATATATTTCTCTAAGTCCAAAATAGCTACTCGAACACAAAGGATTTGGAGAATTTTAGGTTCGATATGTTCTAAATGCCTACCGGCACCTATCTCATCTTTTGCCTTATGGTTTTATCATAGGCCACTGATACTTAAATTAAAGACTTGGTTTTGGATTTTGCTAAAATTATGTGGTATAGCTTCTGTTTATATAATCGATGTTTAGGAATCCATTCGAAATAATTGTATCGCGGTTGTGTTGGATTTCGTAGCATACGTACGTCTAACGATAACATTGCTATGCATAAATATGTAGGATATTATTCTTAAGGTAATAAGTATTTATGTATATTAAAATATATCTATGTATCTTTTTATGAGCAATTTTTAATGACTGTTTTAAGTTTCAAAGGTAAAAGGAGCGTAGGTCGCCCTCCTATTAGACGGTCTGAAGAAGACAGCGGGAAGCTGCTGGATTCGGAAGGCCCAGGATTGGAAGCAGTGGCGCCGATTAGGGGAGCCCTATATCCAGCAGTGGACATTTAGAAGCTGATGATGACGACGGTGATGATGATTTAAGTTTTTAAAAAGTAATGTTCAAACCGCAACCTTTATGATAGTTCGCTAATGTAGTAGAATACTTGAACTGCTTATGTAGTTTATATGAATCAAAGTGATCGGAAAATATCTCGAAATTAGCCTTCCTTTGTGTCAATTTTTATAGAACGAACTATGTATTACGATATTTTAGAACGTGTTAGACATTAACACAAGTGAAATAAAAATCAATATAAGGTTAAAACAAGATTTTAAAACTCAATCTGCAGCTAAGATACTTTCGCCCGCTACATCGAAGCCATCTTATCGGACATGGCGTGTAAGAATGCGACTGCGACGCCTCGGGGCCGGAACAGGACCGAATAAAATACGAGGCTGTAATAATTGCGTAATAACAGAAGCTTTGAGTCACGTATCCCTTTGTGATAAATAGCTCCTAACTGTATCTGCTTCAGATATTCAAATACGTATTATAGGTGTGGTCAGCACATAGTTTAATGTACATGTAAATTCTAATTTCGTGCCTGGTAGTTTTGATCCATTGAAGTAAGTAGGTATGCTTAAAATTGATAAAGGTAAACAGACTATTCAATACATAATTTGCAAAGCTGTATCATCTGATAACAATATTATCACACCCGGCGTCAACAATCCATGCGATTAAAATAATATGATTAAATCACATAGTAAGTACGTATTGCTTTAAAGTACATACACATATACATACTAGCTTTTGTCCGCGACTTCGTCGCTTGGAATAGTTACTTTGAACAGCATTTGCAATTAAGATATTTCATTTGTATTTCGTCGCCGCCCGCCACAATAAATTTACGTATAGTAAACGTAAACAGATTTGTATGGTCTTTCATGTTAATTTTCATGTACTATTTCAACCCCTTTAATTCTATAGCCTATATCCTTCCCAGGTATTGAAACTATCTTTGTACCAAATTTGATCTAAAACAGTTCAGCGGTTTAAGTGTGAAGTGGCAACAGATAGACAGACACACTTTGACAGTTATAATATTAGTACCTACTTATATCTAATTCCATATCAAGTATCTACTACTTGCCTAATTGTAAAGTTTTATTGTTACAGTTTTCAAATCCGTTTAATATGGGTGTCAATGAATTGTAATCACCAATAATAACTGGCTTGTAGCAGTGATAGCCTGGTGGTTAAGAATTCAGCCCCTCACTCCGGGGGTGCCGGGTTCAATTCCATGGCGTGCACCTCTTTACAAAAGTGCGTTTTAAATTTAAATATCACTTGCTAATGCCGAAGGAAAACT
>DWDT01004827.1:0-10884 GCA_018245595.1 Microceris scylla
TAGTGTTCGACCCGGGAATCGAACCTGGGACCTCCCGATCGGCAGTCGCACATGCAACCAACACGACCAACGAGGCAGTCATTCCGTTCAGTCACGACGTTATTTTACTGGACCCTTTATTTCAGCTAAATTTATTTCATGTGAATTGGTATCCGTAAGGAAAGTGATTTTGGGCTGAAATACTATTTCAAAAATATTGAAATAGTATATAATAAACAAGAATTAATTTGGTCAATTACTGTGTTCATTTTAAAAAGTTTATATGAGCATTAATTATTATCACACGACTCTACAATCTACGAATGAATCTATTTGTGAAATTGCTTAAAAATACGATAATATGTGAGAGTTTTTTTTCTTTAAACGCTATAAATTCCAGCTATCAAAAGTCTATTGCCACGACTTATCAAAATTGCTATGTATACTAGACGGAATGTATACTTGACGAGTGGGAATCCTACACGTCTGTGCTCAACCTGGAATAAGATAGATACTGACTCTCATGCTAACATTACTAGCTGGATGAATGTATAAGGACTGTCCAATTCTTGCAATAGCGTTACTAATTAATACTAAGGTTGCATTAACAAGTAATAACAATTGACACTAATTGTTCTATAATACATATATAATATCAATAGTTCTATAATAATAAGAGTTTTATTTAAGGTCACCTGCCAATATCTATAGACTGCAGCGTACACTTCTGACTGCTGTCTGCTCATTTACTGCTCTCTTCACAAAAAAAAAACGGTTCGGCAAAGTATCACGATTCCTCATAGCACGCCCTTTGGGTACATAAAACGGAAGTGGTTTCTATGAATAATAATATATTTACAAGGTGAAAAAGTCTTTCCATGTTTCCTGAAGTGACACCTTTGCTTTAATAACAGCACGCCATCAATGCGATTACCGGCCCACCCCTAGGTAGGGGTTGCCTTTCACATTGAAAAGGGTAAATATCCATACTACACGAGAAATTATTTCATGGAGGATGTATATGAACAACAAAGTAATTTAAAAATATAGAAAGGGTGTAATTAGTCCAAAAATTTCAATGTAGATGATTATATATAGGTATGTAATATATTATATTACGTATAAGTGCTCAATTTTAGTGTTATCTAAAATAGATCCGCCGTAGACTAATTATTTCTATTAAATAGTCATTTTGTCGTTAACTTATTAAAGTGTGTTTCGAAAATTAAAATGGACGGTTAAGTGAGAGCACAATTATATAATTATCCGGTAAATTGCCCCCCTCTATTACGAAGATTATGAACATTGTGCTGACCAGGACAACTGACGATAATAGACAATTTCGTTGATTGAGTCCGTTGATAGAGGATATTCAGTCCAGTGAAGTCGGCTAGCAAATAGATGACCTTGCAATACTACATTTTCTTTGCACGCTACATATGTATATATTTTTACAGCTATTTTAGACAGGAGTACTCGTCCTGATTTCTTACAATTTTTTTTCTCCTCTTCTACCAATAGTTTACTATCATGTTGGGTCAACGTAAAGATTTGAAAGTAGAATTTGTGGACAAAAATGGAAGGATTAAGAAATTAGTGTAGGCAATTAAAACAAGAATGTTCAAAGATGAAACTGATAAGAAAGGACGATGTAATCCGAGCACGATGCGATTAAAAAAGGATATTGGATGGTTTGGGCATGCAGGGGACAATAAATGATATTAATGGTGGTATTGTGGAGACTGGTAGAGTCGAAAGAGGCAAGATGCATATGTTTTTGTAACAAACCAGAAACCCCCTGAAAGAAGATGCGGCTTATAGTAGGTACCTTTAACAACGAGGATATAAAACAGCTGCAATGAATTTCTTTTTTTTTTTGTTAAAATGAAAAGCGTTACTGAAATCCTTATTGCTTGACGAAAATGTTTTGAAGCTTAAGCCAGGTGTGAAAATGTTTTTTAAGGCAAGCATTACGCTATACGAGAATCGCTTCAGGCGAGCTACTTCAGTTCTCTTTATTTTTTATAAGAAAAACATTTTATCACGGCGGTAATGGAAGTTACTTATAAATGAAGTATTCCTAATAGGATAATAACAAGTAATGTTTACAAAGTGTGAAGTTATGAAACCAATTTTAGCCTAAAAGGTTCTTTGCGTCCAGGAAACCTAGCCATATTGTTAAAATGGATGAAAAATTCTTATCAATTTTATAGGCAAACTACGGGTATTAGGTTACTTATAATTGTAAAAAGATAACGGAGGTTCAATTATATAAAAGGCAGCGCAAACCAAACAGAATCTTCGTCAATCAAAATGTGATTACCTACGATATTTTTTACTTGTTTACATACCATCGGATCGGCACACTGGCGAATATAACGTCATAACACATTAGTCATATAGGTATAATTTTAGTGATTTTGAATTTTTGTTTTCCGCTATACGATTCCACGAAGGCCGTATTGTGAAAAAATGTTAAAAAAACAGTTTTATCATCACAGCCGAGCAGTTTTTAAACATGTATTTTTACAACCACACTCGCTAGCTATCCATGCGAGAACTGGGTACTTATTGTAGTCGCAAGGACGTGTAATTGTAGTTTTTACTTCGTTCATGAGCTATTGTTCGATGGGATAATGCATAATTTTCATTAACAATTAATTGATAAGAGACGTACGGTCACGTAACATTTATACCGACATCTTTTTTTGGATCTGCTAATCGGTGTTTAAGGTTTTTGTATTAAATAAATCAACGCCACGTCCCAAGTTTCGCTTTGTATCATTTTGTTTTTACACTCGTTATATGTTCTCAATGCCTCTACAATAGCCTCTACAACATATCGAATGTAGAGTCTATATAATAACAGCGTCATTGTAATGATAGTTGGACGAGAGGACT
This sequence comes from Microceris scylla, assembly GCA_018245595.1. Lineage (NCBI taxonomy): Eukaryota > Metazoa > Arthropoda > Insecta > Lepidoptera > Hesperiidae > Microceris > Microceris scylla. The sequence goes on from DWDT01004827.1 coordinate 2,881, forward strand.
AATTATAAAAAAAAACTTGATTTACGTCAGCGAGGCGCGTGATGCCACACATGTATGGATATTTATGCATGTAATTCAGAATACACTTAAAATTGATTTATAAGACTACATTTATGTATTTAAAAAAATGAAAACTAGTATATTTATGAGAGATGTAAATTAAAAAAATAAACGCGGCCGTACATCTAATAAAAGTGATTAATGAAGTTTATTATGCATTAATGTTTCTACGATCTTATTTTAAGCAAAATATACCTAATGCCGGTGATAACATATATTTTCTAAATTGTGAATCTAAATTTTCTAATTGTGAATGTGTTATAAAATCTTAACATTCATTTTGAAATGACTAAAATATATTTATGAAACTTTGCTATTTTGTTCAGAAAATTAAGAATATAGAGATATTTACACACGAACGCGTAAAGCAAAAAAAATACACTCGTGTCTCGACATATTACACTTTTTGTACAGAAAAACGATGGAGTCATTACATTCAATTCACTACACATCATCTTGACGAACTATTTTTGTTAGATAAAAAAAAGATATCCAGAAAAAGTTCATTTGAACTTCTGATTTTTTACACTTAAAACGTTTTGTACTTAAAGTGTTCTCATGACATTGGGGTTTGTCGTCTTCAGTGCGAAAATATTGTGGCAGAGAGTAATAATATAACGATGTGGAAATCAGTGGCAAATTCGATATATAATAGTGGAAAATATTGGAAATACATCTATCATGGAAGGTCGATATTAGTGCGATTCTGTAACGACGTGCCGATCATATATTTGCTTATAGGTATATATGCATGATAAATATATTGTCACATTACGATATTCAAATTAATTTTGAAAGCTTAGTAAATATAATAATAAAATCTATGTATATCTATGTAGAATTGAAGTGTTTGTCTATTTAGCAATATTTTTTAACATATCATTATTTGCAGTTCTCTAAAACTATAACATTCGTTCACAAAAAATTTTCTTTGTCTATATGTTTGAATACGATAATCTCATTTATGGTTCAATCAATTTTGATGAGATTGGCTTTGGTAGATTCAAAACGTTAAATAAAGTGATTTAGACACTTTTTTAAATATTCAAGCTTAAATTTTTTCAAAATAAAAAAATATTTACTTGTCGCTTGTGGTCAGTCACTTCAATTTCCTTGTTAATGCTTAATGGGGTAAAAATAAAACATAATAGCAATACTCAACACACCGCCTCCAAAAGCAACAATAATTGTATATTATATTGTCCTAAATAAAGTTGTAAGAACAAAAATAACTCAATTATTTTTCACTTTTCATTTCACTTTTGGTTTCAAGAACAATCTTTTTGATGTCGGTTTTTCTGTTTGTTAAATTTTTTATTTATTTTTTGATTCTTGGTGTTTTTTGTGTTAACAATTTTGTTAATTTTTTATGTACATTTTTTCATGTGTATAATAGTAAATTATAAAGTGACGGGGAGGCGAAGGAAAATTTATGTATATATGAGGAGTTTTATGTCCAGCTGATAGGCTGATGATGATGATGAAGTATAAGGAAATCATTTGACTAAAAGATATTTTTAATATACTTTTTAAAATCTGGATATCATTTTTAAATATAAAATATCTAACGGTACTACTACTTACGAGTACATGGCGCAAGTAATACAAATTAAAGATGGATAACATTTAAATTACTGTTAATAACGAATAACGTTAATAACGAATAATACTGTTAATAACGAATAATTCACTGTTAATAACGAATTCAGATAAGGTAATTACATAATTTTGCGATTTTATTTAAGTAACTAGAATATTCAATTATGTTAATTAATTAATAACTTATATGTATAACGTGAGCCTTAAAAAATATTTTAAGAATAAGAATTAGTTGCTAGAAGGATATAATATAAAAGGCTTACAGATTCAATAGGTCCTTGTGTAGCACATTTTATCTAAGATTCAGTGACTTTTCAATTTTTATTCTTCACGTTTGTTTGAAATCGACTAACATATGTGATCTACATAATTTAATCTACTTTGTATCAGTTCTTTTTTATAACCGGCTGTCAGATTATACTGGTGGAATCGCAGGAGTAATAAGAAGGGAAAGAGAATAAAAGATGCCGTAAGTGTGTGACGTTTCATATATCATAATATATTATTTTTGCTAAGCCACCTGCCAGCCCTGTCCGACGCAGACTCTCCGCATAACTTATTAAAAAATCGAGAGATTACTCGTAATAGGGCGAAGTTTATATATCACTATGAAAGTGACTTTTAGTATTATTATCCTTATTAAAAATATTACGATTTTTATCGTTTTTTTTTTCAATATAATTAAGGTAGTAAACAATAAGTAGTCAGAAGTTGCCACTGTCGCCCAGTTTAGTAATTAAGCTCAAAGAGGACTAGGAAGAGTACTACTAGTGTAAGGCCAGTTAGGATCATTTATTACTAGCCAGTTATGATCAATTATTACTAAGACTGTTAGTTAATTTCTAAGTTCTAAGTTTTCTAAGTTCGACTGGAAGAATAAAGTTGTTAGTACACTTCGGTAGTGTTACTTCCATGTAGTTGGTTACTGACGCGTTGCTATTCCAAAAACTTAGGGTAACCACAATTGCAACCGGCAACCACATACACATAACCAAATATTTTTTCAAATACTTCCTTCAGGGTAGATTTTGATGTTGAGGTAGTATTGTTTTGTTTTATCGCCTGTCGGTAGCCGACACGACACGTCAAGCTACATATTTCTACCGCTAAATAATTAGTGTTTGCATTTGTCTGCAACTGAGACAAAAAATAAGGCTTTTAAAGGATGGAGATATCTAGAGACAGCTGTAGATCCGATTTAAAATGACCGTCTACTCAACACTTAAAATTATTATATATGATTATACATATGAATATATTCATATCAGAAATACAGTACACACTTTAGTGCGTACTGTATTTTTAAATTGTACAAAAATCGTGCTAAGTTTTTTATATCTAAGTTGATTATTTTTATATAAAATACAAAATAACACTTGATTTAAACTGGTCACTTCCGCTTGTACTGATACGGTTGTACTTCCCGAACACGGAGGTATAACTGGTCGAATGATTTCTACTATGTAGGTACCTACATAATTTTTACTGTCACGTCAAATTTAACTTAATGATGATTGCAGATAAAAATCTACTACGTAGAAAAGCTATTAGGGTTTTGTTTTATAATATCATAATTAGTTACACGATTCTATGTATATTTCGAAACCGGACAGGATAGAATTTCAAAATTTGAAATTCGAACGCTAAAATCTAGTATTGTATTGCTTATCAGTCTTTTCAATTTATATAAATATGGTAAAAAATGGTCTTAACTTAAATTATTTTATCCACATTAATTAAGTCAATACTGAAGTACCTAAGATTTTTTATTCTGTTTTGTTTTTGGGATTTCAAATCGGCAACTGACGTGATTTTTTGTGAAGGTAGTTGAAATTTTCGGAAAGGACACAAGCTAATTATAATATAACTTGTTTCCTTTAAATCGGTATTTAAAAGCGTAAAATAAAATGTTTAAGACTTCCTCGCGAACAAGGACTAGGTTGACAGCTGTCAGCTAGTGAAAATAAAAAGGTATTTATTACAAATTGTAAACGTATAACCTTCACTATTAAAAATATTTGTTCAGGCATTTCCACAGAATATTCCGATGGGAAATATGAATTCCCAAAGGAAACAATTAGTTATAATTGGTAAACACTAATAGAGCCTTTGTTCATTTCCCAAGGGTGAAATAAAACGAATTTCAATTATAAGAAATAGCCTTTTAACAATAGTTTATTTTAAAGTCGTAATTACTTAGCTTCATTTGCAGTCAAAGGTATTTCCGACTAATTCGTTCAAATATTCCCAAGAAAATATATGTAATTGATTGTGTTAGAGCGGTTTAAATTGTATATATCTTAATATCTACAAAACTTCGGTACGTGTGTTTGTCACCTAACTCCACTTAAACGACTTGACCTATTTGGATAATAATTTGTGTGTATATTTCAATGGGTTCCTAGATGGATTGAAAACTCAATTGGACCTGGTAGGTGGTGCTGTTTTCGATATATCACTGACGTGCTCCTAAGCGAAAGGGACGATTTAAATAAGATTTTTGTGTACTTTAATGTGTGTCCCTGCAAGATTTGAATCCACAAATGGATCCGGTAGTTGGCGTTGCAGTCGGTGAGATATCCAAAAATGATGACTCTACCGTAGATTCGTTTAAATTAAAAAAAAATTAATTTAAAAAAAATTACGTGTTAAATTTAAAATATCATATTGGATATGGTGCTGCTGCGGGCAGGACGACGTCTGCCGGGGCCACTAATATATGTATATGCGAGTATGTATTGATGAAGGAGTCTTAAACTGGCGTATTAGTATAAAGAGAGTGATAAATGTATAAAGAGCAGAAGAAATATTTGGTACTTGGTGCTCTTTGCCTAACCCACAAAGGAAGTGGCGAAGTAATATAATAACAATACAATTTTATTTTTCATCAGCATTACATATATGTATCATGTATACATAGAATCGTTCCGTGCAGTGTTTGCGTGCACCTTCCACGACGATAATAAGTATTCACTATTAACGGTTTTCATAATTCTGATCGGTAATCGCATATAATGATGCATTTGTGCAATGATGCGGGATTGTCATGAAGGTTCAATGCTGTGACTGATAATAATTTTTAATCTGTAAATGATATTTGCTTATTTAGACATTATTGTTCTCGTTTAGCGATCGATTTATTGTTTTCGTTTAGCGATCAAGAGCTCAGTGAAAATGCTAGTAGTGTTTTCATCTTTACAACAGAAAATCTTTTTCTATACTTGTTCCAGACACACAAAAATCTTTAGATGATATTTGCGAAAAGTATCGCTTTGAGAGAATTGAGGTTCATAAATGATTTCTATTATTAAGCAAGCAAGCAATTTTCCACAAGCTTCAATAATAAAGTTTTACCAGTAATGTACGTAAGCTGATTAATTGTAATGTGAAATGTTTTACTTTAGAATTTACAAAGCATCTGTTATCGTTACTTATTCGATTGAAACATAACTTTATCAGTTTTCACTGGACTGCATTTTATTGGGGCGATATTAAGTTATATAAATGTAACTTACAGAAATGTGAAAACCAAAAATGTTTGGCGTGTATTGATGACTTGTTCGTTTGTAATAATTTGCATTAAATAGTCCGCTAATGGTGTCCCAGGGCAGGTGTCTCAGTCGGAGCACGGCGAGGCCCAATTCTTCGAACGAAAGTAAATAATCAGCATTCTGTACGCGTGCCCTCCGCTGCCATGACACCCCACGTCACCGCCACCTTATCTGCACTAAATGCGTTACCGTGTAAGGTCGGAGATAAGTCTACTATAAAATAAAAAGCCCGATATGACATATGTAGGTAATTCATGTACGGTATTTTAATTACTTGTTGGGATATATAAGAGAGTGGTTGCAATAGATCTGTGCTGTACTCCGTGGAATCATCAACAATGTCTGCATATTTGATGGATGTCGTGATGCGGCAGATTCTGTTGTTCTACTGCTGTACTTTCGTGTTTGCGAATTCTGGTGAGTGGTTTAAGATTTTTCTTTTACTTTCTGTTGAATTTAGTGATATTTTAACTTCTGTTTGAGGATTTTTCCCCAATGTGAGCTGGAACTATAAGGCATGTTTAATCGTAGGATAATTTAGATTGTGTTCTGAAATGTGTGATTGTGTTTACCTGGGTGTTGGTAGAGAATGTCAATGGGCGTTAAGTCAGTCCTATTGTTCACAACAATAATGAATAAACAACAGATTGTAATAGTACTTGAAGTTATGGCGAAAAGGTAATTACTATGTATTGTTTTTTAAGTAATTTGTTTTAGGTAAATGTCTATCTGATTCTTGGAGTACACCTGTGTGTGACTTTTCTAAATATAAATTGGTAGATACTATTTATTATTGGTATATTTACAAGTATTGTAAATGCTACATTAATTCAAAGCTTAACTATGGTACCAATTTTGTTAAAATTTATTATATACATAGCGTTAAGGATGAATGTTGTTATTCGTATTAAATTTTTAAGTCTTGTAAATTTTATTTTTCATGGCAAAGGTATTGACCCGTTAGTGGAGTTGGTAGTAGGCACGAATACGAGGTCCTATGTTCGATACTTGGGTCGGGTACTATTTGATTTTTCTGTCTTTAAAGTTCTAGTAGAGGCTGGGAGTCTAGGTATGTTCCCGGTGCATGGCAATAAGCTCACCAGCTATACCATAGGAGGACGTAAACGTAAGTAGTGAAATGTGGGAGTATACTACACTCCTCTGCTAAACTTTTCGGGAATTACAGGCGTGATGTTACGTTTTTATGAAAAAATAATTATTTTGAAGCCTGTAGAATTCTTAGTCCAATAGGTTCACTATGGACCACAATAGAAAGAAGTATTATTTATTAGGTAGTTTCGTTAGCGTCAGCTTTAGGCTATTGCTTGGAAAAGTTCTCGAAGATAATACTTCTAGTCACTTTAGGGCCATCCGCGAATGGACCATTGGCGTCTCGGGCGCGGAAGCATCTACTATGCGGTGCAGATGAAACATCTACTATGCACTATGCCATAGTTAGATTTATATTACGTAGATATATTATAGAACACTAAAGTTAATACTATGTCCAGCAGTGGACTGAAACAGGCCAGTAATGATGATGATGATGAAACTTTATACATCGGTTTCCAGAAAGTCATGGATGTAGAAGAAGCTCGTCAAGACTATAAAGATATTTGCCAATCGGTGCTCTATGCCTACCACGTGAGGGACCTGGCGTGATTTATCGTAGTTATAATAATATAATATGGATGTCAAGATCAAGATTTGAACTCATCAAATCACACTATGGCCTTCATAGTATACGACTGAGGGTCACGCCCGTATGTTTGTCTATGTGTCAGTGAACAGTGTTTACATTACCAGCTTTTTAAATAATCTGTCTAACTTTTATAACCTTCAATTAGTAATCAGTTATGCTACGTGCAAATATGTGTTTAACGTTTTGTATTACGTTTTTTATTTAGGTTAACTGCCTCGTTGGTGGAGTGGTTGCAAAGCATAACCGCTGACCGAGGTTTCCTGGGTTCGAATCCCAGGTTGGGTATTATTGGATTTTTTAACATGGGTTTTTTAGTGGAAATTTCTAATATTGGGTCGGAATCTGGATCTGTGTTCGGTGTATGGCAATAGTGTCACCACCTATTCCATGGGACATAAAACGTAACCGGTGAAACTTGTGAGTTTACCACACTCCTCTGCCTACAAGTTCAGGGATCACAGGAGTGATGTTACGTTTTCTTATGTTTGAAAATAAATAAAAGAAATAAAAAAATCACGGTAAAAGAACTTGTCATGTTGTTATATGTATAGGATAGAAACGAAAGTAAAGTGTAAAGAAAAATATACGGTAAACAGAAAAAGCCCTATAAAACGCAAGAGAATTGAAGACACTACACAAAAAACAAAAAAAAAACAAATGAAATATGAAAACGTTACGTGTCGCGTTATATGTGCTACTGTCATATTGTGTAGGAAATCGTCGACTTTGGATAGACATTTTTTTTTAAAGGGTTGCGGAGGGCATTTTCTTTAATTTTATACTCTATCAATTAAACACACTAAAGCTGAATGCGGTAGTCGATGATATTTGCATTCATAAAACTTAAATGACTAATAACCGTATGACATGTGTACCTATGTTCTCGTGTGTTATCAATTTTTATAGTCGTCTGTGAGATTTTAAAGCACTAATTATTCTGATTAAGTGCTTATTTAAAATTATAAACGCCCTAAAAAAAGCGACATCTGAATAATTCTATTCGTTTATTACTACATGTATGTACATGTACATACAAATCTGCTACATTAATTTCTGCTATAATTAATTTTATCATCGGGCCGGATCTGGAAT
>DWDT01004828.1:0-10883 GCA_018245595.1 Microceris scylla
ATTATCCATATACATTTATATTAATAGGATACATTGAAATATACTTTGTAAATAGGCTTATTTTTTAACCGTATCGATAAATACTTAGCCTATATAGATTCATTGAAAGCTAGGAATGCAAAAAAAAACTATTGAAAAGTAAATTTAACGCGAGTTTCGTGTAAAACACTATAAAAATATGATACTTAAAACCGTGTAATTGTATAATACATTAAATTTAAACTATGCATACATTTGCCACAAAGTTATTAATATTTTGTCGTGTAATAAGATTATTATTATTATTTCGTTACACCGGGGGTAGGCAGAGTACGGCCAAATGCCAAATATGTGCACTGAGCCGATGTTTTTTATCTAATAATATTTGACAAGATATTATAAGAAATAATACGATTTTCTCTCTAATTCAAATTCACAAGCTCTCTTTCGAAACACGCGGACTGTTATTGCGATATCAAGTTTCGTTCATTGTATGAGTTTATGTCGTCTTTTTGTATATGCACAATTACAGAACACTTCTCGCCGTGAAATGTTAAGCCCGTGATATAATTGAACGTTTAATAGCAACTAGAATAGACCATTGCAACGTTCAAGGCGAACACTAGCTCAATCGCCATTCTCTTCAGCTATCAACACAAAAACCACGCTGTTTAAATAGCACCACTAACTTTAGTACCAATAAAAAGTCGAACATAAATGAACCACAAATATACAATCTTAAAATAAACTGCAATTATTGTAAATATGCATGACGGAAAACGATTTATCAAGTGTGACATTTGTACTAGTTGTTGGTCTAATTAATATAAATGTGAAGTTTTAATGTTATAATAAAACAATAATTATTTTATTATCAGACTAAGTCCATTGCGGGATAGGCACAAGTGAAAGGCATCAAGTATCTATATCCTTATAGAGCCGATGTGCTTCTATTACATTCTTCACTCCTATTACACACTATGAACATATTAATTAGACATTATTCTCACATATGACTTGTATTAGCTGCTTTTATCATAACGTTAATAAACATTTCGATTACTATTATATTCATCCATTTTGCAAGCCAAATATATTGCAAAACCAAACTTATCCTTGAGGAAAATAATTGTCAGCATCGTGTCAGCCGACGACCACAATGGATCACCGGGTAAACCGGAACTTGACAAAACGTTTTAGCACTGAAGGTGACTGCAAATTAGGTCGCAAATCCTATTATAAAAATAAATGAATCATAGCTTGCAACACCTCGCTATTCATCTTAACCGGGGTAAAAATTATAACGTAAAATACAGGGTAAGTTTTAACGTTAGTGAAATAGTGTTAGTACATGGCCTCGTCGATCGAGTAGTTCCAAACCCAACAGGTGATCAAGAGGTCCTAGGTTCATTTCCAGGATCGGGTACTATTAGGGCTTTCTAATTAAAATTTTCTAGTAGAAATTTGTAGTAGTGTGTCGAGTCAATCTGTGCCCCGTGTAGACTATTAACTCGCCACCTACATATTCCATGTTATGTACGTACCACACTCATCTGCCTCCCTTTTCAGGGATTACAGGCTTAATGTTACCTTTTATATTAATATAACAGATTAATTAAAAATAATTATACAAATAAATAAGTCAAAAACATAGCTTAATTTCGCAGTATCCACGACTTGAGGAAGTCAAGTTTCTTCGCCCGGTAGGTGTACATTTCTAAATTAATTCTGAACATGTTTTACCGCAGCCAAACCAAGTGATTTTTACGACCACAAAAGTATCGTAAAATTGAAGACACAAAGTTGCAGAACAAATGTAAATCACCGAACTACATTCACAGATACTCTCTTCTACAGAATGATGATTACATAATGCCACTTATTGTCAGGAAGATCCCAAACAAGACAGATATGCGTAAAATCAATAAATGTTGTTTTTAATGCTACTAGAATATTCCAACTGGATTTATATTGAGAGACCAAACGGATTCTCTGTTTACAACCAAAATAAATTAATTATCCACCAACGGCCCGATGTTGGTGACCATTGCCAAAACACGCACATGTCAGATGAATGAAAGACTTCCTTCTTTACAGAAAGACGACATGCTAAGTAATAATAATACTACTCATGAATTCATCACTACATAAACAAAAGTTTTTTTATTATATTATTCTCCCCTAAAATATTGTGGATCATGTGACGAAAGAACGAACGAAACGAAACCAGTTTTATTCATGCAGACGTAAATTCAAATAGTTCAACGTTCTTTGATCGCGACGCATGATCACTAAGGCTTAGTTCACACTCACCTGTAATAATTTACTCGTGTAGATTAAAATGCTATAACAATAACTCTTTTCATTCTGACCCGTGTCTAACATGGAACGATGAAGAGGTTGACAATGATGATTATGAATTGACATTTTTTGTATTTCTTGAAATGAAACAACGTGAAATTTTATAACACACTTTATGGTGTTTATAATTTTCAATTATTCATAGTTTTAAGTATCGACGCTTGTAATTTAAATGATAACTTTCCACAATAATACGCTAGAAGTATAGTTAACCAATTTTTGAATTTATTACTTCAATTACTTGGGTAAAACAGTCCTGTTATAATATACAGATCTACACATTATATATTTAGTTTCAACGAAATCAACTTCTTATGAATGCGATTAATGGTTATTATTAATGAATCTTGAATTTATATTTATGTAAATGTAATATTTACTTTGGATTAATAAAGTATTGCTAGATTTATATCTTTATTGCAGCAAAAGAACTTCGCACAGAGTACATTTTGCCGCCTTTTGTTATGTCACTTCCAGGAAACGACGGATTATCTCTCGCTTCCTGTGTACATTAGCCAGCATTATAAATTTCTTCCTCTAACATTTCATTTATACAAGTTGGTTGAATCTTTCTTTTTAGTGATTTTGTGATTTTTTTAGATTTGTCCTACACATTGTAGTTTTAAAATAAGAGCAAAATATTATAAATAAATACAATATAGTCTGATTCCATAAGGTATCTTCTATGCACGTATGAAATAGAATAATAAAAGTGACTGCCTCGTTGGTCGAGTGTTTGCAACCACGACTGCCGATCAGGAGGTCCTGGATCCAAATCCCGAGTCGGGTACTATTAGATTTCTCTAATTTTTAATTTCTGGTAGTGACTGCGAGACTGAATCCGTACCCGGTGTATGGCAATAGGCTCACCACCTATTCCATGGGACGTAAACGTAACTGATGTAACGTGGGAGTAGGAGTTACGTTATAAAAAAAGTGAAAGAATGAATACCGAAGAATATCAGACTGATTAATATAGAAGAAGCATATCATTAGAAGACTAGGCTCTCTCTAGTGCTGCTATGTTCTACGAATAAAGCTTTCTTTCTTTTCTTTGCTTACCCCAAAAGGAATGTGGCCTAAGGTATGAAAATAATAATTGTACAAAGCCTTATTTTTGGCATCTGATCTAAAGTTTATTTTGAATTTACATAGTGTATTTCTTTGTTCTGATAGCGTAAACATGTTTATTTTTATTTCGTATCTAAAACACTGCCAATTGCTTACTTAATGAAACACAGCAGTAAATTTATTTCTTAAACTGTTGATTCCTGTAAATATTTTTCTGTGAATGGGAAATCTAAATTAGATCATCAACTCTCGGAATATTACGATACAAGTTTCATTAGATAAACACTGTATATCCGTCATAATATAATAATTGGTATATCACCACGTTACATCCATTACAAGGTAGGCAGAAAGCATCGAGCGTCAAATACCTCGATTACTTAATGTTACTCTATTACTAGTGAAAAATTATTTACAATTAAAACCGTGTGATAGTTTTAAAAAAGAAAACTTGTAATTCCACTTTTGAATACCGTTCCTTCAGTGATTTTTGTGACGTTACAACAGATACGAGTGAGAGAATATTGTTATCTAAATGAAATTGATGTTATCAGTTCAAAGGCGGTTTCTAGTGTAATTCAAAGCACAATAGACTCATCCTCGGCCTATTCCATGGAGCGAAGAAAGTAACGTACGGATGTAAAAGTGAATTTAAAATATTCACTTTTACAAAGTCACGTTATATGAACGTGTTCAAAAGGCATATTGTAATGTAACCATTGCTGATTACGTTACATATGATCCCCAATAAACATGTGCAGCGTGGGAAGTTTGGGCGAAAACCCCTCTAGTAGAGCCCTATGTCCCGCAGTATACTGAGACACGCTGATGATAATAGTGACGATTATGATGATGAAATATGATTATTAATAAACTTGATTATTATTTAAAGATGATTATTAAAATCGGGGCGGGCGAAACTCCTTACTCTATAGCAATAACGATATGAACATCAGCACGCCAGGTTTCTTACGGTTTAGGTAAAAAGTAAATATAACTGTATCAATATATACTTAGATATAATTCCACGAGAAAAGACTACTATTTCACTATTTTATGTTTAAGCAATAAACATTTATTTCAATCTTTTCTCTAATTACTTACTTGCATCTGGAAACATCTAAATCGTAAACATTAAGTGCCTTCTAAACATTGCACCATGTCCCAAAGACGAATCCAAAGCAGTAGGTTATAGTATTTCGCTTCTAGTAACAAAGTAACTTTTATTTCGGCTTTTGGCTTTAAAAGCCTCGAATGATTGACGTTACTCGTGTATTCGTTTCATTTGCGCACAGGATGCGACTCGCGCGAGTGTTTAAAACGTTATGCCTGTCTGTTATTAGAAAACAATAACAAATTGTGCTGCTAAGTCGGTAACTGACGTCCGCAGGGATAGTATAAGTTGTATAGACAAGTTATAATATTCGGCACGTGTTGGCAGCCAGCGATATTACAATCTCACAAAACAGTGTTGAATATATCAGTTTTCTCAACTCTGCAATCATCTTCCAGGTCTAATTATAAAAAGTTATGCTCCAGTAGCGATCGAAATTTGATCGTAATTTATTCAATTTATCAATTTGAAAGTTATTGAAGTTCTTATATGTCAAAGAGTATACTTCACGTCTGTAATCCCCGAAGAGGTAGGCAGAGGAATGCAGAACACTCCCAAGTTTCACCAGTTACGTTTACGTGCCACTATGGAATAGGTGGTGAGCCTATTGCCATGCATCGGGCACATATCCAGACTGCGAACCACTACTAGAAAATCTTAATTAGTAACATTTTGTAGTATTCGACCCGGGAATCTAAACCGGGACCTCCAGATCGGCAGTTGCGCTTGCAACCAACACGACCAACAAGGCAGTCGAATTTTAAAGCATTATATTAAATTAGAAATAAATTGATTGTATGAGACACTTTTATCTTTCCTCTGTGGACTTTTTATCTTTCCTCTGTGGTAGGTACTGATTAACAACAGACTATTTTATGTTTAATTTTGACCGTGGGCACGTAAATAATGTATATTTTATTTAAATCAATTAAAGGGTATTCCTAGTACAGATTTAATATATTTTTTTATATGTGTGCTCCTTCTCTATGTAATTGTTAACTTTACCAAGTCTTACATACCTACCTCCGTGTGCGCAATGTTCTCAAAAGGAGGTACAACATTTCTCTTTATGTGTTAATACTCGTACATACTCGTATATAGGGTATATTGTGCATGTTAGGAATAATTAAAATACTTAATTAAATATCGATACTTTTGCGCTTGAGATTAGGAATTGGCAATTTTAAGGAAAATACATAGTTGCACAACTAACCAGTTATCAGATTTGGTGAATATTGTTGGTAATGTAATAATAGGATTGAATAATATTAAGGTTATAATAGACTACGATTTCATTAATGTTGTTCTTTTAAACTTGATATTCTGTGCGTAAGTAATATTAAATGAGTGGGAGAGCTAATGCATTTTTCTGAAATACCTGTCACTTCTGCGTGTTCATATGTCATGTATTAAAATATGATAATCACGAGAAACCTTAGATGTATTCGATAAACTTCTTTTTTAGATAATGTTTATTTGACGATTAAAAATGAAAAATTATTAGTATAAAGGTATTTTTTTAATATTTTTATAAAGTCATTATTATAGTCAGTTCTTTTAAGAAATTTACGTTACAAGAGGAAAGCTTTAAGATAAATGAGACAAATCACAGAAATTCATTTATTAAATCATAGAATTATTTATACTATCAGCTGTCTAATAATAACCTACCTATATATCAGCTGGATATACATATATTATAATGATATGTGAACGAGATGTAAAAAAATATATTGCCTCCTTAGAAAATCTGCAAAAGCGGACTATTTCCAAGTACCTAGTAACAAAAAATATCTCATTTAATGTCATGACATGACCCAAAATCTGTTCTTGTTACGTTTTCCAGTGATCCACCGCATTTGATATAATAATAATAAATTGTCAAAACTTTTTACGAGTGTTTCCCCGAAACGTGGGTAGTCGACCTGAGTCGGAGTAAATAGGCCGACATCTTCAGAGAAACAGAGGCGACTTGATTTTGCACTGGTTATTTTTGTTTATAAGCGTTAAGTAGATTATTAGAACGTATACACTGGTCATGAGTTTTATTGAAGCCATTACAGTGATTCAGATCGTATCAATTCAATTCTAAAACTCCCATTACATGCAACACGTGAAGTTACTATCTAATTAGGTCGTCGAGTCGAGCGCAGTACTTGATATTCTGTTAGAACACTCGCGATCAAAGTCAGTATTATACCTGGAATAAATGAACTAGTTACGTACAGGATATGTCACATTAATTCATGTTTGTTATTTGGGCAGGAGCTCTTCAGGAGGAACCTCGTATTGGTCTAAAACTAATTAGGCTATCGCGAAAAAATGTGCGATTAAAGCCGAAGATAATTCAATCATGTTTGCATAAAGATTCTTCCTACAAAAGGAGGAGATCCGAGTACAACAGAAAAACTATAAGAGGGTTGAGGATGATGATGATAAAGAGGATCGATAATCATCTCCATTATCATCATCATGGGCCCATTTCCGTCTACTACAACATGCTGTTCAATAGCACACTACTGAGCTCAACAGTCAACTCTTTTTACCCAGCCACTGTCAGTAACTTTATATATATATATATTCACAAAACAATTAACAACAAACGTCTACATTTACTTGCTACATTGAAAATGACCCTTTATACACGGCCTTTTAATTGTGATTGTACAATCGCAAACCGAATACTATTAAACTACGGAGGTAAGTTTCCGTCAGCACGCCCCCATTTCGTCATCAGCCGCTTCGCCGACAACTTGTTGACAATTTCAACCGTTTCTCTTTTATCTCCACTTCCCACAGCCCTCCGTACTAACGGACTTACGTAACTCGTAGTGAATTTTTATAGCTTTAATCTTGGAAATAGTATGGTTACTTTCAAAAATGTTGAAATCGATGTAGGTAAAAATGGTTCCATACATAATTTGCACCACTTTACCCATATACCCAACGTGACGGTGTGTTATTAGCTGTTACCCATATTTTTACATTATTGTTATATCATCACGCCACATCCATTACGGTTTAGGCACAAAGCATCGCGTGTCAAGTATCTATATTGAAACCTGATGTGCTTCTTGTACATTCATAAATATCTTCATACACGCACGCCGCTTTTGGAGACTTCTGCTCGCCTGTCACACTGAATCTGACGTACTTAATCACAGTAAGTGAGTCCTGTTTACGACTGAATCCAGCCATTAAATAGATGCATATATTTAGCACCTGCGTTTACATCTGACTAGAATTTGACTGTTAAATAAAAAATATTGCCCCGATATGGAAGCATTTTACATTATTTTCTTATGTAAAATAGGAAATGAAATTGAATTCGATTATCGATGTTTTACCAACACGTTGCTGATTAAATCGATTTCTAAGGCCTCCGGCCGTTTAACTACCGACTGAAACCATAAAGAAAATTTTATGTTATGATTAGGTTTTTCTTTTCATTTATTTATGCATTTTGTTTTTGTTTATTTACCACATTCTCGTTTATACATTGCTTTTGTCTAGATTTTTTCCTTATTTTTTATATTATTTTTGTTTATATTGGTAACCATATTCTTATTTCATTTGTCTTATTTTTAGATTGTTATTTGTATAAAACTTTTCTTTACACTTATAATATAAGTGTATATCCACTCTATTTATACGTGCATACATACATGTTGTATGCTCGTGTGGAAGCGCAGTGTGCGGACATCCGCAATATTACATTCGTTTTATTGCACATGTGCATTAAGGTGAGGCCGAGCGCTGTAGCTCAGCTCGGTCGATAACATTTAATGGTATGTTGCTTATTTATTACTCAGTTTGACATGACACTACACTAATATTTTGAAGTAACTGATAGACTGACAGTCAGACTTTCTATTGTCCTGTAAGTGAGGGCCTTCAACTTGTAGAAAGTAACAAATCATATATTACAATATACAAAAGCTTTATCAAAATCTGTACACCCCTAGTTTTCTCGTAGATAAAATCGAATTTGGTTTTTTATATAATCACACTGTTTATACACGTGTAAAAGAAAAGTTTCGCCTTCATAAATATTGTCCGTCCTAAATCTTAACCCTCGACAATAACCGAATTCGATTCAAATTGTTCACAACAAACTAACAAAGAAATCTTCCTTTTCCTTGAATAGATTTTATTATTTATTATTTATTATTATTTTATACCATGAATAAGCAGTTTGGTTTAATTAATGAACACTTCTTATTCCTTCTACTTATGCCCAAGATAAGTATCTAACATATATACCACTCATATTTAAACCACAATTAAGAGCACATTCTTATCTTACAAAATATTTACCCGGCCCTCGCCACCCGCATCCCTTAGCCATGAATATTAATACCAACGATAAGCGCAAGAGTACATGGAACAGGGCCAAGGGCAGTGCATTGGTGCACGAGGCGAGATGTAGGCGATGCAGTAATCTGTTCACGGAGATATCTGCACTTTATCGAACAACTTTATTAGCTTCGGCCCGCCTCGATCCCGCAACACGCCACAAGGAAGATTCACTTTGACGAAAATTAACCTTAGCCTCCGAAATCGGTATGCGTGTGAAGAATGACGAATGGACAAGAACCACGTCACAATCTTATTACAATCAGCAAATTGCATTCTGCATGCAAGGCAGACTGCAAAACTCATCATTGCACTCCGCGTCATTTTTCAATGGCAATTATAAAATTCTTAAAGTCTAAAATCCATATTATTACCCTATTGTATTATACCCCAATGTTTATGAGTGATTAGAGTATCTTATAATAATTTAATGACACTATTCTAAAAGTCAAAAATCTATATTATTTTTAGACAACCCCAATATTTATTAGAATATCTTGTAATAATCATACTAAGACATCACTTTGCTGCTCATAAAGTATCTAAATAATGGAAACATAAATCTCTCACCATCTGAATCATAATTTCTTAAAATATGTACACATATTTTTAAAGCGGCATACTAAAAGTATACTCTTTGTCTGCGTTAGAATAAATAACCATTTTAAAATATATAACCATTTTTCCGTCGAATAAATAACAATTTTTCCGTCGCAGAGTTGTGTTGGGATATTTTTTTTATTATTATTTCCACTAATATACAACATATTTAACAAAACAAATTTAACGAAACATCAGAGCGTAGATTAAATATTTACTACTGTCTTGTAAAATTTTAAAAATCATAACTCAACTGAGAAAGAACAAAATTAACTGACATAATATAGCAAACCGGTTAAAGAAAACGTTTATATCAACTAAGAGAGAAAGAATGCAAGTGACCGACAACAAGGCACATCTGCATACATTGTTGTATAAGTTACACAAAAGCCATAAAACATAATTCTTAACACGAAACGCTTTGCCAACCCGTATAATGCACGACCGGTTCCGGGCGGGCGCGTGTCGCCGGTCTGCGCTCGCACTCGCATTGTTTTCCAACACTTTCTTTTCTTAATTCTGCTTAAACTAGTTTTAGATATAATGATCTCGACAGCATTTGTGAAATATGACTCCCGCTAAGTGCCGCAGACAAGTCGCGACTCGAACGTAAATGTCATAGTTTTAACAACTTTATTTTACTATTCATGCAATTGTCATTTTTAGTTGCATGAGTCTTCAGTGTTTTTGCAATAAAAATGGTTTTATTTTCATTATCTTACGTATGTGCATATTACCAGTAATATATATTTTTCATAAACGTTCACGATTTTATCTTCTGCTTGAGCAGCGTGGTGAGAAAAGCTCGCAATTTTCCATACACACCGTTACATAACTCCGCGAAGCTGATCTCAATTGTGACAGACATAAAAATACTACTAAAATGAAGTGTATGTTATAATTACATAACAATGTAATATGTACATTTTTATATAAAAAAATATATTATAAAACTTCAAGAAACCCGTGCTACAAATTTTTCCACGGTTCTTTTTAAATTTGTAAAGCTGATAAAATATTCCGTAACAAATATAATAATAGCTTTTGGCTGCCTTTTATTACAATAACCTCCAGATAAACATAGCGTAGCTGTCCACGTCATTTACATAGTCTAGATTTTATTTTACGGTCTAATCATGATAAGTGTAATTAATTTTGCATGACCATTTGTTAAGTCACAAATAATGTATATTCATACGTAAAAGTTCACATATTATTTTTTTCAACCATTACAATTCCACTGTTGGAATACTCGTGGGTCTCCTCTCATATTGAGAGGGTTAAGGCCATAGTCTGCCCGGCTGGCCAAGTGCGGGTTGGCAGACTTCACACAGCTTAGAAATTTTTTCTAAGATGATAGCAAGTGATATTTAAACTTAAAACGCACTTTTGTAAAGAGGTG
>DWDT01004829.1:0-10883 GCA_018245595.1 Microceris scylla
TACATACATACATACATACATACATACATACATACATACATACATACATACATACATACATACATACATACATACATACACCGGACATAATACGTATATCCAGACTCCGAGTTACTACTAGAAATTCTAAATTAGGAAATACTTCCCTATTTTTAATATAATTGAAAATGAGCGTAATTGTTCGTTTATAATTGAAATTAATTGGTCGTTTGTGATTGACCGTTATTGGACGCAGCTGTAAATATAACTCATATTGCCTCAAAGGTGTACTTAGGACGGTCGAGCAAACGGAATGGCTTTGAACTTGTTATTAATGTACATGGTAATTTAGAGCGCCAATTTTCCAGCCGATAATCACTCTTACTTCCCGGTTTGAAATCTCAACGAGCTGTGTAGTACTCATTTAACAAGACCTCATAAATAAATATCAAAGGTGTGATGAAGTCATAGTTGATAATAATTATAAACTTACCTTGTCTAAAAGGAATGACACTATCTTCTAAATATGATACAGACGAAGTCTTAACACCTAAGCCTGAAGGCTTAGTAATGTTCGCATAAAAGTATTTATATTTTACATTCTATTTATTTACATACAAATCAGGTAAAATACGTACAATATTTATATACTTTCTGTTGTATATAAAACTTTTCAATAAACTTCTGAACAAATGATACATATCGTATATTCATACATACCATAAATTATTATGTATAGATTATATTCATACATACATACCTCTTTAAATCTTCAAGCCGTTAAAGTTTACACTGAAGTGAAATGAAATGGAAATAATGTAAGGGAAATATCATCTTTTGAAGTGGAGATCAAAGTGTTTTTCACCTGATTGTACACGCTTTTAATGTCCAAGGACTGCTGCTCTTAACCTTTTAGTACGGTAAGTGCCTTGTTCGTGAAATAAATTTACCAAACGATTCGGAAAATGAGCCCGTGTAAATTTCAGTTGTATTTGGAAAGTACATAAATAAATAAATTATCAAGCAGGCATTTATGAAAAAGTACTACAATGATGTAAAATAAATTA
Source organism: Microceris scylla (assembly GCA_018245595.1). NCBI lineage: Eukaryota > Metazoa > Arthropoda > Insecta > Lepidoptera > Hesperiidae > Microceris > Microceris scylla. The sequence continues at coordinate 1,047 of DWDT01004829.1, forward strand.
AAACCGTGCAGATATATAACTGCAATGTATTTAGATGATATTTTATTTTTGACTGCTTTGTTGATGCAATTATTATGGTTCAGCAGTCGCTGAACTGCAGTTTTGGGTTCGATTTCTTCCAAGTACAAACATGTGTATCAGTTTGAGAATTGATCCTGTGTCCGAGTGTAAATTTTTTTTATGTGTATAGAATTGTTTATACGTAGCTTTCCCCAGTTTGGGGTGAGACCGTGTGACACTTATCTAAATGGCCCCAAATTATCAATTAATAAGATACTAATTGTTAATTAAGAATGTGTGTCTTACTGTGTCTTATTTATTTTATTACATATATATATTTCTGTAACTAAAGATGTTTCTTTTAATAGTCATTTTATATGTACATTCATAAATGTCGCTTTAAATAAAACGTTACAAAATTTACAAAAGCATTCACCTACTAGCTACCTTGGTCTTCATCAATCGCTGTCTCTACAGAATTCTAAAATCTTATTAGACTAGAAAAATATTAACGGTATATCTACTCAGTAGACGCTGGGAAATTCCAGCTGTATGCCAGAAGAAATGCCGCGAATGAAGCTGAAAATTCTTTAAATTTCGCAGTTAACTATAAACATAAATATGTTAGGTAATCTGTAAAAACTCTAGACGATACATTTAAAAGTACCGAAAGCATGGTGAACGTAAACGCCATGGACATAGTCGTCATGGCTAAAAAAAAATCAGCGACCCATTATAATTCCACTGTTGGAAATATCGGTCTCCTCTCATATTAAGACGGTTAAGGCTATAATCCGTCAGGCTGGCCAAGTGCGGGTTGGCGTCATGGTTGTGGATTTATAATATAAGGAATTGAGTGTCTCCAGATGGATATGATGCAAGAAGGGCGAAACGCACCAGTGGCAGAAATAAGAAATAAAAACAATAAAAATATAAATAGACGAATAGAAAGGTATTCGCCAGGTATTAAACGAAGCGAGGGGGGACAGAGAGAGCCGCAACGTAAAGCCCCACTTGTCAATTGCATGGGACAGCACATGAAACATCATAGCTAATTACGCATACGGAACGACGAGCATAATATTACCTATCGAATTTACAGAACCATTAATTTATACAGGTATTTCATTACATAATGACATTATTATGCCAGGTGGTCTTGACTAAGCTAATTACAATCCAATATAATTTCAGATGTACCACAATAAAAATAAAAGTTTCAGATGAAAAATCAAACAAAAAATCAGACAAAAAAAAGTTTCAGATGTACCACAATATAATAATTTGATCCAACAGATATTACAATATCTAGCATAATATAAAAAATTTACTTAATAGTTAATAATAGTATGGAGCAGTTTTGGTGCGCTGGGGATCAATATGGTTGTGCTCCATTTACGGAATAAAGGGTCGAACAGCGCATTAATTATTCAACGCCTTGAGGCATCATTAGCCAAGGGCATTGTAAAAAGTCACAGATTTATCTGAGAAATTTTGTTATAAATATTTAAGAAGTTGGTCCATAAACTCGTGGTGTGGAAATGATTGTATATTAGCCTTTACATCTGACTTCGCATAGAATCCTAAATAATTTCATTGCGGGCTTTCGTCCCTTAATTCGTTGGGGGTTGTAGTCAAGTGTTTTAAGAAGCCTAAATCCATTCGGTAGGTTCAAGCTGTGGTCATACCAAAACTTAACAATATAGGCTCAGGAGATTTGGCGCGAAAACATAACGAACAGGTAGTTGTAACGTAAATAATAATTTGATATAAATATTAATTTTGCGTTTGTAAAAAGGGCAATCAAAATATGAAAAATTTAAAGGAATTGCATATAAATGGCAAACAAAGAAAACTTTTCGGTTTTTGGCAACTAATATAATAGACAGGACGGCATTGGGGATTTTACCTCAATTGCACTCCACATTATAATGATCGTTGCATGCAAGCCACAGGGTCTATTACCAAACGAATTTAAACTTTAAATCCAGTACAGTCGTTGCAATATTGAACGACAGTATCAGAAAAATGCGGACCGTTAGTCAACAGAATGAATGCTCTCTTGACAAGATGGCGGCCATAATTCAACAAAATTGTGCCTCATAACGAGATTAGCTTCACATTCCTAGCACTGCGGGAAATTTTACGTTTGTAAATGTTCTCCTTGTTTACATATACTGTTGATCATTTTTCGGGTAGCCTTTTGTATGCAGATAATAAGTTATTAAGGGTATGTATCGGTATAATAAATATTTTACAATATACATACATAGAGGAGTCCTGGATTCGATCCCCAGGCCGACGAAGTGTACGACAACGACGAAGGTTTTTTCTGACTTCCTTCCTAATTTCTCAGTAGTAACACGAACTCAGAATTTGGGCTCCGTGAATGGCAAACTCATCCTCTGTTTCATGAACCGTACGAACCTATGTAATTTAGGACTTCTAGCACAGCAGTCACTAATGAAATCAGCAATTAAAAAATAATGGTATTTATTATTTCATAGAACACATTTACGAGGTTAAGGTACTCGAAATATGGGACACGGGGGTAAGCTTTTTAAATAAGTCACATAAAGTTATAGGATGAAATACCACAGATACATATCGATGATATCCACGTAATACGATATGCTGATTGCATATTTGCCATGCTGTGCGATGTATTTATTCATTAGGACGAAATATAATTCTGTATATTTCAGTAATATTATTACATTAACACGCGTTCGTTATCGTGTGACGTCACTGGTGTATTTCGTATTAAAATATTTAATTAATGAATTTTATCAGCCGCGTTGTGGTATAGAGAATTCTGATATGAAAATTCTTTAAGTTTAAACTTTACAGTTACGAATATTTCGTTTGTTACTCTTTTGTAAAAGTAAGTTTAAATAAATGGTTTTTAATTCAGTCGCAGTTTTTTCATATGTACGACGTTTATCTTACGTTTTTTTCAAATTTTGTTGAAGGCTTTATGGCTTGCATAGAAAGCTGCGGTAGATAACAAAACATTTTTAATTGGGGTTACGCATTAGGTACTCTACTCTGCAGTATATTTATATATTTATTTAGAGTCCCGAGATTAGAAGAGAATGAGCTGCAGTTAAGCGAACATATTTCTTATAAATTGAAAAGTTTTGTATGTAAGCGGAAAATAATTTTATAGATGGAAAAGAATGTCATTAATGGAAAATTAATGTTATAAATGTAAAATTAATGTTATAGATGGAAAATTAATGTTACAAATGGAAAATGTAATCTGTCACCCTAAAGTTACACTTTTATCCCACTGAAACGGTTTAGCTGATATTTTATATGACTGTACTTTGGTTTTTAAGTAAAGTTAGAATTTTTATTCTTTTTTTAAAACGATGAATATCTTTGATACACCTCAGAGCAGACTCATAGGAATTCCATAATGTTCGCTGCAACAAGCGTGTTATTTCTGTCTAGAACTACGGGAGGATTATTGTGTAGTCTAAGTATCTTCAACATGGCAACTTGGTTTAAATCTAGATAGAGTGCAGTCTACCACACTGTACTGGTTCTGAGGTTTCACTGAAGGCACATAATCCGCAAAACCGTTTCAGTGAAACTGACTTAATCTGGTAAAAAATAATTAATTATTATAATGATATTAAATGATTTTATCTACCACTAGAAATTATCTTGACCGAATAGGTCGGGTACCAGCTAATGGGCCTGTTAGGATTTTTTGAAACCGGCGCGCATGTATGAGAAGAGAGTAATCCCCGAAGAGGTAGGCAGGGAAGAGAGTGAATTATGTAGACCAAACGTGTTGGGTCTTTAAGGATAGAGATATTCGGCACTCGGTGCTTTCTGCTTACACTGCGAAAGATTTGGCTTTGTTAAATAATATTGATAATACTTAGAACATACCAAAAAGATGTTATTTGTGGTGACATTAAACAGACATCTCAATAAACAACAAATTATAGGTTGCGCCTCTCACAAAGCGATCTGCGTCTGTCAATTGCACGGCTATTAATTATTAGATCATTAATTAAACCTTGCAAATGATAGTTCTACTAAGATCAAATTAGATCTGTTATATAACCATTGAATTATTATTAATTATGTTTTGGAAATTATGATAATCAACGAACAACAATGTCAGCATAGCTAACGTCTCCACAAGCATCATAGATCGTAAATTACAACAGACTTAAAATATAAACTTTTATTAAAAACACTTGAAACCTAATATCACATGTGTAATTTCCGATTAGGTAGACAGAGTAATGACAGACACTTTCACATGTCACCAGCATTTGAATTTATACAAATTGGAAATAATTTAAATAAATAATCACCTTCAATCCATCGCTATAATACATTGATGTTATACGCTGAGAAAAATACAACTGTGACTATAAAATATATAAAACTTATTTTCAAAATTAAAAATGCTTAGTCGAGCATCGAATCCAGCACTTAGTCAATACCACTTGCAATCCAGTAAATTCATTGCTTGTTTTAAAAAAAAACTACAAAAGCCTATTCAAACTATAGTCACATCTACATGATACTCACATCAAAACAAGGTGATTATGTTTTATAGTAAAGACAAGAATTAATGGTTCGTAAAATCGCCCTCAGTATTACGAGCCTACTGTGACGAAGTTTTTGATAATAACAACCATCAAATAAAGTGTGAAAGTTTTTTTAATCTTGTTCACTACTATGATTTTAACATTGTCTTATATGTACCGTAATATTCATGTAACAAAAGTATTTTTGGTTCTCACTTTAGATTTTATAAATGCGTCTAGTACAATGCGTCTAGTACAATGGTCGTGGTAGCCGGATCATTATTGTATTATTCAATATGAATAACAACAAATTTTTTTATGTTACAACTTGACAGTTTTATGTTACAACTTGACAGTTGGCGAGAATGCTTACCACTTGCTTGCTTGCTTGCCGAGAAAAATCACCACGAGTAAAAGAAAATAGTAACACATATTCATCCAGTTTTTACTTTTAGTTACTGCTCTTCTTTATCATTAAATCTCTTGTGAGTTTTTCGCAGCAAGTCCCGTTATATTATCTTAGGATAGAAAATAAGGATTTACTAATACATATTGTATTGTAAGGTCGAAAAGAAAAGGATTTTATGGCTCAAGTATTTTCATACCCTATGAATATTTTAATATTATTCCCTACGAGATTATGCCCGCGATTTCGGTCGGTGGCTTCACGAATATTTTATATTTAAGAGATACTTCTGTGAAGATTGCGACATCAGAAGTAACCATTGTCATATTTTTTTCTAGGAAACAGTTCCGTTAGGGCTGATGATACTAGTAATAAGTGTTGGTAATAACACTTCCAACGACTATATATGTATTATGGAAACACGGAATTGGCGGAATTCATCTTTTTGTGAAAAGGACTGTCAAAGAGACATGTTTGCTCTAAAATGATAACAAAGTGGAAAACATCGACAATCTCTCTCAATCCTGAACCATGGGACTGTCTAGAAAACTTAATTATTACTGGTAACGACTAGGTGACCTCTGTTTTTACTGGCGTTGATAACCCTAGGGGCTAAATATAAATCCCTCATCCCTCCACATATTCATCTATCGAAAACTACGAATTGGTTCATACTGATACCGACTTTGTTTAAAGAAAATGTATTTTTTGTGTACCTGAGACCGCCCATATAGAAGTTTTTCCTGACTTGAAAACATTTTTTTAGTAAAATACGTGCCAATCTTCGATTTACCGATTAAACAATTGATTGATTTTGATCTAGTTTCTATCCCTTTCATATCCCAGGCGACATCTCGGTTGCCACCTGGTGAGATTGTAATCAAATGCATGATAAAAGTTAAATATTTTAAACCTGAAACATTGTAGTAAAATACATGTAAAATATCTTAAATGTCAATTGATTAAGTATTGTAACTCCGAACTCCTAAGCCACAACTAAATGTTCTTATGAAGTTCATCCACTAGCCAACATGGGCTCGGTAAATTGTATCTACGATGGACATTGTGGGCCGGGAGACGAGGGTCTGATTCAATTTAAACACGGCCTTAACCTAAACTTAGTGCGTTTTGAACTACAGGATGACTAGTAAATTTCTCTTGGGAACTTGACGCTAAAATTGTTTAGGGTCGTACGTGTAATACAATTTTAATCTCCAAAGATATTGTCGAGTATTGTAGCGTCGTAATGAAATGTTGAGACGAATGGGCATCAAAATATACATATGTAGTGTATATAATATTTATGGTTTTGTTTAGGCTTCTTCGCTCTTTAGAGCTTTCTTGCATCTTTATATGATTTAGTTGATGTGTCCGGGGAATTAAATATTCAAACTTTTTACTTGTTACTCTATCAATCACAACAATTTAATTGAATGATATACTGGTTTAGTTCACGTATGTTTTGAAGGAACGTCCGACTAGTTTCTGATCTAACCGAGCTCTTTCTTTATAAGCTCCCGTCAGTACCAGCGAGGTCGCGGTTCAGACTCATTTACTATTAAAATACCAAAATTATACCTTTCATTTCCAGGACAAAGTAAATGCAACGTAATGCAAAGTAAATGCAATATAAATGCAACTGTAGGTGCAACTTACCTCCATTTTAAACGCGTCGAGAATTCAAAACATCCGTAAATACCATTAAATCTACATTATCATAATTAAAGTATTTATGTTAATGTAAAAACATTAACATCGAGCCTAAATTATTGGAGTTACATGAAATCTATTACACTTCAATTCCTAATTTTTTTATTACTATGCTAGTTTGTCTTTTATCTTTTTGTTTATGACCCTTTTAGTACTTAGCATTTGACGTTGGTGCAAAATAAATATTATCAGAGTGTAACTGAACATTCTATTTCCACAAATTTATATATTATATCTAACATTATTATTCGCTATACAATGTCTATATCAAAAATGTTATAATAACTGGATTACCCACTGGTCTCTTCTAAAAAACATTAAAGCGCCCAAAAGCCTAAACTCTTAAATCTTAAAAAGACATTTTAAGTTCACGTAATCCATCTTAGCACGAGGTCGCTCGCAAAAATGTAATTAGGTGATATTTACTTTTTTGTAACCTCTTGTAAAGTTTACCAAGTTAGTGGGACTGGATGTGCCCAGTGGAGAGAAAGTTGCTCGTCTCCTCGCTATTCTTAGTCACATGTTGCCCACCATTTTATTCCAGGTTTAAAAAATACGAGTGATTTTTGCTAATCTGCTCTTTAACCAAACTGAATGTCTCCGACGAAAGCTAAGTATTAACTTTTATCGGATAAAATTCAGCTTTGAATGCTTAACGTGCTCTTTGAGACAGAGAACTGCTTATGAAAATTCGTAGCAAAAGCCGACCGCGAGCGAGCGGCCTCAAGTTATAAGATAATTTTCCACACGGTCAAGGTCATGAGCGCTATAAAGCTTACTTTTCTATAAAGTTACTGCTCCATCCACGGCCCCGTTAATAAAAATGTAATGTGCTCTTAAATTATAGGAACATACTGTATATTCACGTAAATACATATATGTATATGTACATATTTATGTGTAAGTAAGTTTGCAATGCCTTATTAAACATAATGAAAAACTCCAAGGCGTGCATGTATGCTATAATATATAACTTTACCAATAAATACCCACTGTGTTATTTCAATTTTAAACATAAGTTTGTAACTTCAGATATATGAGCCGGGACTCGAACCCTAAACTTTTGGTATGGAAGCCGAAATCGAAATTATTACTGTATCTGAGTTACCTTTAATAAATTGAGATTTTACCTTTAATAAATTGTTGCAACCATATCATAATAATTTCCAATGCTTTGTACATTAATAAATATGTTATAAAATCTGATAGGACGTGGCTGGTAGTGACCCAACTGCCAATCCAACTACAATTAATTCATACATAGTACCTACTTGTACATACATCACCAACCGTTTAACCTTTTATTATTCTACATAAGTCTCCTCTCATCAGAAAAATGTCAACATCAACCACGCTGGCCAAGTGAGAGTTGGTATATTTCACACTATTTAGAGGATAAAATGAAGAGGTCAAAGTTCTGTATATTTCAGATCTACAATACTAAACAACTTTGATAAAATCTTGTCGAAGAGATAGACGTTTGATATAAACTGAATTTTAATCATAAGCACTTAAATTAAACGCATAAATTGAAGACAGAGTTTTTTTGTCTTTATGAATTTTTGAATTTTGAATGGGTGCAAATGGAGTACTGCACAAGAGTTTTAACTCAGTCAAAATATATCTATAGATGATATGATTATATTAATGGAAAAAGTTTCATTTAGTTAATGCATACATACATATTATGTAGCTACATAGTACATATACCTATACATAAATTCATGCCAGGTCCCTTACGGGGCAAGTAGAGGTTAAACATATGTAAGGTTAACACAAAATATCATCCATATTACAAAAACACAGTCCCAAAAATATTTTTATATTACAGTAGCTGCAGTAAATTCAAAATACATACATATACCTATGTAGGAGTATGTATGTTTACATACTTTTCGTAAGCCTTAAAAATCATGTACAATTGACTGTGTACGATTAGGTTACAACATAATCCCATTTGAATGAATCCCTCGTAACCAGGAACATAGCAATCAATGCTGGCTGCGTTTGGATCATGAATACTGATATTTTGCCGTATTGTAACCCCTACTGCTATTATAGAGTGAGTTAACGAATATATGAACCAACAGTATTATCAGTCTTTAGGTGTTTTAAAATAGTCCAAATTTAACTATAGTTTTGTCTTACTAGCTGTGCCCCGCGGTTCCACTCGCATATAATTTAAAAGAAGTCGTATATACATAACTTACAAAACTTCGGCATAGACAATATTGTTGGTTTTTTTTAATGTGTATCACAACACAATTTTTTTTCGCCAGCGTGGTACCATAGACAAAGATTAGCGCTGTGTTGTAATATTTTAATTTTACTTTATCTCCTAGTCTATGCTTCTAAGTAACATACCGTAAAAGGCAAATTTTATCTTTATTAAATTGTCTTAAATGAAATAACTTTCGTTCGTAAGGATTAATATGCCTTGCCTTAAAATAAACCTCGTTAATCACCTTTTAATTCTTTGGGAAATGCCTTGTTGTGACTTGCCTATAACAGGTAAAATGGTGTCGCAGACTCTTTTCTAGATCTCCTAATAAACAATATATTATTAACCAAGACTTTGGGTACAATGTAGTTATATACTTGTATTACTATTATGTCAGCGCACACATATGTATGTATAAAACATTTCGGTGCCGTTTTTCTACATACCGCTAGCCAACATTTGTAGTATCATGCTACGTATTAGCATAGCAATTCTTATGATTCCCACTACAACATACAAAAATAAATTTTCAATTCCGATTACTAGTTTCAGAGAGTACAGGGAATAAACAAGATACTTTCAGCTTTGTAACATTAACATAGATTAGTTGCTGACGTCATTAGGGTGTCGAGTATAAAGTTGATACATATTAAAAACATTAACCCTTAAAAAGTGGTGCGCTTCCCTATTTAATAGTTGTACAATGTAAGAAAAGGTCTCGTTTATACATTATGTTTCTACGACTTACTCAGGTGCAACCCTCTGTGCAAATTATATAATGTCTTTGTGGGTAAATTGCATTAGATTTTCTGAATTAAGTAAATAAAGGGAGTTCTTTCTCAGGCCTTTTGATGCTGTCTTTTGGGAGGAAACTAGTGATAATGTGATGTTAACAAGAAAACTAAAAATGTGCGTATCTTGGACTTTTGGACTTACATTTATAA